>OY759265.1:19314857-19429857 GCA_963662155.1 Lamellibrachia columna | reverse complement strand
CCTATGTGTCATTCGTATCAGTCTTCTGGGACCACATATATATTAAACATAAACAATATTAGACGATTTCAAAAGAACGCAGCAAGTTTTATAGAAAGAACACTCGGAACCGTAGTTATTCTCATGTAAGAACACAACTGGTCATCACGTTGAATTATCACACTGTCTTTATTAACTTCGAAAGTAAAAATGACATGGTAAACGTCTAGCATTTTAACCCAACCTGCACACGTCTGGCTTAAATACTTCAAGGTTGGTACTACTAGGATGTGTCTGGTTGTGTGCCAATGTATACTTTTAATAAGCAAATCGTTTGTTGGCTCAAATGTCAGTGGGCGGTCCATTGCCAGTTTGACAGACAATGTGCCAACGAGGCGAGGGTCCAGCGCTTGTAACAAGCCCCGACCATACCCGTGATCATGATCACTCTGGCATGGAGACATGGGTTGTCACGCGGGCTGTCTGTCGATAATCGTGTGTGAAAGTGGCGATTACGCGCGACGTCACCGATGATGATAAAAATATACCTAGGGGATTATATTAATTATTAATTGAAACGGCCAATGTGCGTGAGATCTACAAATAGCTGCGCGAGTGCGTGAGATGGAAGCCAAATGCGTGAGTCTCACGCCAAATGTGTGAGACTTGGTAGCTCTGCAAGGCTCTTACTGTGGGTGTTATGCCACACCTTATTTTAGGTATCCAAGTTCTCGTGATAAAGCGGTAAAATGCTCATAAAAAGCAGGAAACTTCCTCCTCCGCTCAACTTTATTGGCTCCAAAGACATAAAATGTGCTTAGGATGGACTCGTGTGCAACACATAGATCGATTTTAGCGTAAATTTTGTTTGTTTTTTTAAATAACGAAAAACTGGACATTTCATCCAAAAAGTGGAGGAGAAAAAAGCGGTATTTCCCGACCGAATGTTGACACCTCAAAAACAGTGTCCCGTGCCTCTCATGCTTATCATTTATACCCGAATCACGGTCGGATCCAGGGTGTCCATGATGTGCCCGGGAACCCCTCAATTCCTCGAATCACAATGGCCCACGAACTGTTTATTACCTTGCATTGCATTCTTAATTTCAGGGTGTCAATGATTCCCTGGTTTCCTCACTCCATGCTTTGATAAAAGGTACTGGATATGGTAAGGTCGAAGTAAAACACAACAGGTGACAGAGGATACGACATTAATGTCTGATTTCGGTTTTGTGAATTAGTGATAAACGCAAATTCCAATCTACATATATGTGTATAATATATTATACTTATTTCAAAACGACTGCATTTTCTAACCATATTCTTATAAATATGTCAGTAAAATCATAGTGGTTTATGTCACCTCTAATTTGGACGAAGGAAAATGGCTGTGGCTGAAGAACTTACCGAGTCCCAGATGTCATCACGGCTTTACAGTTTCCGGCGCCACACATATCTGTGTTACAGGTACAGGCTTACACGTATGTTAAATCTATTTTCCACCGTCTTATTTTCATGACAGATTAAATTTAAAGAGTGACAAAATGTCGGCTGAAAACAGTGAAATGTGCCAATAATATTATATTTATTCATTTATATTTGTGCATGGTTGTGGTGCGCGCCTCTGCGTATGTGCGTGTTTGTGGTGCGCGTGGTGCGTGCGTGCGTGCGTGCGTGCGCGTTCTCTAAATGTACTAATGTCCTGTTCGTCCATAGGACGTCTCAACCGATATAGTGTAGTATTGAACAACGTGTTGAGGCATCAACCAACTGTGGACAAGTGGATCAAGGTGGCAAACATGAACACGTCCCGTGCTAGACACGGTGAGTCTGCGAGCGATACACGGTGAGTCTGCGAGCGAGACAAGATGTGTTGTTTTTAAAGTTTTATGGTCTCTTTAAATCCATGGCTCGCAATTTGAAGAAAACGAAGCAACGTGGCGAGCGTGAAGCGGTGAATCTGCAAGCCAGACACGGTGATTCTTGGAGCGTGACACGATGAGTCTACGAGCGAGACACGTTGTGTATGTGAGTGAGACACGGTGAGTATGCGAGCGACACGATGTGAATTGTGTTATAAGCTATGTGATCCCTTTATAAACATGGTTCGTAATTTGCGGAACATTATAGCAACATCACATTTTCATACGACACGTTTGTATAAATACACACGGACCCGCCTTGTGGATTCCCACTCAACATCACACGACTACATTCCAATATTCCCCGACAATCACAGTGGTAGGTGAAAGTAAGCAAACGTTTGCAGGAATCGTGTAGAATATCATGTAATATGATGAAGGTTGATGCTTGTTTATAAAGAAAACGAGCACACACCTGTTCACCATACTACAGTTAGGAATTCAAATGACACTAGAACTCCTGTCAGTGTGGTAAGAAATAAATTTCCTCCATCCTGTACCTGTCAACATATGCGTGTGCCAGTGACTGTAGGATCCCTTGCGCATGAAGACGCCATGCAATTGTTTTGGCCGCCATTTGATGTGGAGCATGTTGTGTTTTGATTTTCTGGAGATAAAAAATTACACAATTTAACAAATTGTGCTCAGCGAGTTGATGACATAATAAATATTAACATACTTGATTTTCGGAACTGTGTTCGCATGCTTGTAGAGTTGTGTGTGTCTGTGTTTCCGTTCAGTGGTGTGTGTGTGTGTGTGTGTGTGTGTGCGTGTGCGTGTGCGTGTGCGTGTGCGTGTGCGTGTGCGTGTGCGTGTGCGTGTGCGTGTGCGTGTGCGTGTGCGTGTGCGTGTGCGTGTGCGTGTGCGTGTGCGTGTGCGTGTGCGTGTGCGTGTGCGTGTGCGTGTGCGTGTGCGTGTGCGTGTGCGTGTGCGTGTGCGTGTGCGTGTGCGTGTGCGTGTGCGTGTGCGTGTGCGTGTGCGTGTGCGTGTGCGTGTGCGTGTGCGTGTGCGTGTGCGTGTGCTTGTGCGTGTGTGTATATAATGCTTACCTGGGAAGTGCCAGTGCTGCTAGGTGGCTGTGTGACAGGGACTCCTGTCTGTTGACTCGGTGTCATCGACATGCCGCTGGGTGGCTGTGAGACAGAGGCTCCTGTCTGTTGACTCGGTGTCATCGTCAAGAAATTACATAGGATTATGTTATCACAATTTTTATATATTCAGCAAATCCGTATTATAACAGGACACGGCCAAAGCCGTATTCCTCCCAAAAATCCGTATTGTATACGGACAATACGTACGACGTCGCAAGTCTGAATTTTGGGTCGATTACATTAGGCCTTATCTCGCTTAAAACCAGATTATGGGTGTCCAAAATTACACCATTTCAACTGTTTTGTCTAAAAAAACGTCAAATGGTTGGGAAGGGGTATACCCCCTCTCTCGACCCCCACGAGACTCGTTGCGCTTCATACATTACCTTGGACACCCCTCCTTTTCTAAACCCTGGATCCACCCTGAAGACAGACACGTGACAGACATTCTCCAAGTGTTTCATATAAGGACAGACGTGTGACAGACATTCCCAAATGTCCCGTATAAAGACAGACATGTGACAGACATTCCCTAGTGTTTCGTTTAAGGACAGACGTGTGGCAGACATTCCCAAATGTCCCGTATAAAGACAGACATCTGACAGACATTCCCAAGTGTTTCGTATAAGGACAGACGTGTGACGGCATATCTACCGCTTTTAATGATGTGACGGTGATAGATTAGATCAATATCTGGCGCCGAATTCCTCGCGCCGCGGCCGCGAGGGGAGGATGTAGAAGGGGGCTTCCCGTCCTGGCGCAAAAAAAAAATCAATTTTAGAGTATTTTTACTTAATTCTGATGCATTTCCTATGTGAAGTGATGTGGTTTGGTCGTATATTTGGATTAGAAATGAGTAATTTTAACTGTACCCTTGGAATTGCGGTTTGGCGGTAGATTTTGGCTTGAACGCAGTAAAGCGGTAGATAATGTAAAACTGAAGACAAAGTGGTAGTTCTACCGCCAAAGCGGTAGACTTGGCAGCTTTGTATAAATACACGATCAACTCGCGATGGTTGCTCCGCAGGTTCGAAGCGCCTCGCTGAGCCCTTGGAAACTTGGTCAGATCGCAAATTCACCCGGAAACCATGTTTCATTTATATACATCGCGCTCTGTCAGTTTTTGTCTTATCCATTCTGAATAAAGTTTATATTAAAAAGAAGTAATTAATCCACTAATCAGCAACAAACACTAATCTGAACGAAGGAAAATATACCCTGTCACCTTTTGAAAGTTTCCACGAATCGATTCAGGGAAATAATATTATGTTGCAAACATTCAAATAAAAATAAAATGATATAGCTGAATGAAACCTGTTTTAATGTGCACTTATAAAATTATTTTAAAAAATTTAATGTTTTTATTTGCCTCAGTGGTATTTTTCAATTTCTTGTTTGTCTCCCAACAAGTGCCAAAATAAAAAAAATCCACATTTTCAAAATATAATATCTCTGGAAGAATATCTTTCTCTGGATCCACACCCCTCTTATATTTTGTGGACTTATTGAATATTGTATGTATTGTTTTCCTTGGACATATGTGACGTTGTTAGATTCTAGCAACAAATAAAACATTTGTGCGTGGTATAAAAGTAGCACTGTGTTAATAGCCAAATCCCCGGATGATTATTATTACTAATTATGTACGCACCCAGAATCTAGGTGGCGCCACATCACGGAGCCTGGATAATCAAGGCTATACCCTGGGCGGTCGACGCCAGGGTTCTGAACTGTTCGAAGAAGCCCATGCCGTATCAGCATATATCGGAATAAATACGATAGATGTAAGCGATCGGTCAGTACGTACGTAGTGGTGAAGATGAAATGGGGAGCGAGAGAAAAACGTCAGCACATGGAATTTAGAGGTAAGCTGAAGACGCTCTCGTCGTTTTGAATTACCGTATTTTGTACAGTGGGCCTGGGCCGGGCACTGCCACTGCCACTGGCACTGGACGAAAGAGGCGCTCTCGAAACACTGCAGTCACCAGCCGTAATCGTTTACTTAAATTATTAGGGCTTTATGCTGACGGTTTTCCTGCATTTTTGTACCTGAATGCGTTCCTTATATAATACCGCATATGTCACTGTAAAAAAGTTCATATATAAACAAAAAGATTGTGTTTAGGCCGCTTTTAATCAGTTTTATAGATCAAAACAGGAGAACCGATTGCATAATAAAAATGGCGCGCGTGCGATTTGCGCACTAGTCACGCCTCGGTGACGACGGTGCCACCAGAACCGCGATGTTTGTGCGTATAGTGCATACAATTATGCAACGTAAAAAAACGAAGAGAAAAAATAGAGAAAATAGGGTAAAGGTGCATTAACCTGGCCGAAATTATTAACGCTATTAAATGACAGTTTTACCTCAAGCAAGACACTTGTTTATGAGTAAGATTTAAAGATATTTGCACGATCTGTGAACTTTTAATAATTTTTTGATATATGTGCGATGTCTTTGTTTTTTTTACATTATCTTATATTGTCGAAATAGTTGTCGGTGGATTTTTTTGGGATTTTCAAAATTAAATTGAACTCTACTTTTTTCCCCTTAGACTGCGTACAAAATATTTGTCAGTGAAATAACCTGTCCGGTTCGATTTTTGGGGGCTTTTTAACATTAAATTGTCGATTTTTAGAGTTTTTCGTAACATTAAATTGCACTTTTTGTTCTATTTTTCGTATTTTCTTATACTGCTGTATATAATATTTGACAGCGAAATCGCCTTTCCGGTTATGATGCCACCGTGATATTGTTACAGCTCATTTCGGATGATCGCCATATTAAGAACACCGGCTATTGCCGGTATAGCGTTTTTTGGGCCCTAAAAGTGCGCTAAAACACAATATTGTTTGCAAATATACGTCCGTTTTGTACCTGATCCGATGGGGAGTGATGCAAAGAACACATTAGCATCGATAAAATGAGGTAAAACTGTCATTTAATAGCGTTAATAATTTCGGCCAGGTTAATGCACCTTTACCCACGAATTTCAAATCATTTTACCTCGCCTTATACGGAAAACATCGATCACCATAGCTAATTTTTTTATTAATATATTCATACATATGGCCGCATTCACCGAGTTTTTCGGACGACGGTTTATTCTAAATGGACGATTATCGCGAACCAGCAGCCGGCGCATTCGAAGACAATCGTGGCTGCAGTAAAGTTTTACTCCGCGACAGAGCACGGCAGCTAGTTGCAATGAGTGTTTGGTTACCGGAATACAAGAAACTGTGTCAGAAACGGGCTGACAACCTAGCAAACGCCGGCGAAAATGAATGAATTGGCAAGCGGCTAATTTAGACAAGGAATGGCGACGCTTCAAACAGCACTGTGCGTTTACGTTAATGGTCCGCTCGCAACGAAGCCTGAAGGTCAGAAGGTGACTACCTCATGACGTACATCGGTGCCAAGGGCCGTGAGATATACGAGACCTTCTTGTGGACGCCAGCGACGGACGACCGTCCGGCAGAGAATGCCATTCTGCAACGCGTATATAACAAGAATGCGCTGTATGTTGCACAGATGAAAAATCAAGTTCGCACAACTGTCACTTTCAACCGACGAAAAGAAGATCCAGAAGAGTTCGACAACTTTATCACGGATCTGCGCATTTCTAGTGAAAATTGTGGATACGCAGAGGAAGACCGCATGCTTAGATATGCAATCGTCCTAAGATCTTCGCAAGCTGCAGTCTACGAGAAATGCCTAGAGAAAGGAGAAGAACTGACTCTAAGTATGGCCACAAGTATTGGCCAAAACTACAAAACGTCCCAGGAGAGTATGCGCGCAATAAGAGTCGATGAAGACCCCACAGGTCATGCTGTCAACATTGGAAGTCGGGGTATACTGAAAATACCGGCACGTTCGAGGAATTTGTCACAGTCCAGATTCTACAAGGACGATGCGAAGAAGAAAGTGAAAAACCAGCACGCAGCTAGGCCTGATTGAGAGAATACACATTGTCGCCAATGAGCTTGACAAGTACCCGGAGCTGATACAAAATAAGAGGTACGCTCTCACTGACGTATTCACTCAAGATCGACCCCACAGTGCCGCCAGTAGTACACGGACGAAGGCGCCAGCCAAAAGCACTGTCTGGAAAGATATGTACGGAATTGAAAGAAATGGAAGGTGATGGCCACTACTGATTGGTTTAGTTCGATGGTCATGGTGACCAGGAATGGAAAGTTGAGAATCTGCTCATATCCCAAAGATCTCAACAAATCCATACGAAGAGAGCACTACCTCATTCCCACGGTGGAAGAAGTGGTTGCATCAATGCCAAGTGCTAAAGTGTCCTCCAAAATACACGCAAAGTCGGGATTTCGGAAGATCAAACTCGACTATGAATCAAGTATATTAACGAAGTTCAACAATCGGAAGATACAAGTGGTTGCCCCTCCCGTTTGGCATAAAGTAGGCTCCGAATTATGGACGACACGCTGGAATGCATCGATGGCGCACGAGCCATTATGGACGACATCCTGATCGCAGGCAACACGCCACAGGAACACGACAGCATCATGAAGAAAGTCATAGAAAGCGCAACATGGTTGAACGTCAAGCTCAACTTCAACAAGTGTCAAGTCAAACAACCAAAGGTGAATGACGTGGGACATTCGGTGACAGACCCGGGCTTGGAAACAGATCCAGAGAAAATACGAGCAGTACGCAAAATGTCAGTTTCCCAAAGCAAGGAGGACGTACGCAGATTTCTTGGATTTGTCCAATATCTGTCGAAATTCATCCCGAACATGAATACAATGGACGCCCCACTGCGGAATGTGATGAAACGAGATTCCCACTGGGACAAGCCACAACAGAGAAACTTCGAAGAGATGAAGAAACTTTGTTGTAGTGCGCCAGAAAGACGATAAGTTCTCCACGTTCACGTACGACGATATAATTGTAATCAATCGTATTATTATGTATACAACGAGAATGGCATCTGGCGGAAAGAGCACAAAGTCTTGTTGACACTCATTCATCACGCACGAATGCATGTTATCTTGTGCAGATACTTTTATTCGCGAAGTGCCGGTACCGCTATTGGTTTTTGGTACCTCCATGATGACCGATCAACAGTATGACCAAAAGTATGGAAATGTACCATTATATGCTTGCGCGTCACTGGTCATACATTCTATGTGGGTGTGTGTGTGTGTGTGTGTGTGTGTGTGTGTGTGTGTGTGTGTGCGTGTGCGTGTGCGTGTGCGTGTGCGTGTGCGTGTGCGTGTGCGTGTGCGTGTGCGTGTGCGTGTGCGTGTGCGTGTGCGTGTGCGTGTGCGTGTGCGTGTGCGTGTGCGTGTGCGTGTGCGTGTGCGTGTGCGTGTGCGTGTGCGTGTGCGTGTGCGTGTGCGTGTGCGTGTGTGTGTGCATACAATGGAATCACATTTTATGTATGCTATTTTGTTATTATAGTATTGCGTGTATAACTCACATGTTTTTCTCTCTGTTATAGACCATGGAACTATTGGAATTGACTTCTATTGTCGACACGTGCAAAAACATAGCTATGCATGGAACATCGATCGGTGGGATAACAACAAAATATTCTTCTGCGAACGTGACAGCGTGAACACATCGACAACATTCATCGACGTCGGACACGCACTCGGACACAGTTAGATGTTATATATCAAGATATTCGAACACAGATGCGCACAATGAACACCATGATTAGAAATGGGAGGTGATATAGGAGGTTGGGTATTCATAACAAAGAAATGAATTCTTAGATACGACATACAATAAAAAAATTAACTTTTTTATATTATGTATTTAAATAGTGTTGGGATACAGCTGCCTTACAACTTATCTTCGCTAATGTGCATGTTTAATAATGACAACGTGTCGCACATAGCCACACAACATGCACTACAAAAAGGATAAAATGCTGCAACAATGGATATGCAACCGTCTCAGAATAGTATTCTTCGTCATACACAGGAATCTTTGGAACAACATCGAAATTATCAACCTATTCAAAGTCGTATTAAAGATGATAAAATCACGTTAAACAAACATTACACACCGAATATGTGAACAGTTTTAAATACAGAAAGCATACTGCACGAAATCTCTTTAAGTGTGATATACCAGATTATTTTATGAGTCATACTCATAGCATCGTATACAATAGTGACAGCAAGATTTCTATTGTCAGAACGATATCGAAAGATTTGGCATACAACGTCTAAACAACTTTACAAAAAGATCTCATCTAGCTGTCTCTGCCATATCGTTATCGTAATTTACAAAAAGTTTTAAATATACCCATGTTTAACATTCTTTGTGACATTATTTTAGGTATGGATTCCTCAGCACGCACCATTTACGAATGCCTTCATTTTTGGGACATTCAAAACAAAGTGTACAGTTACATTGTACAACACATTCGCGATCACGAAATTACATATTGTGCTATTGATATATCTTCACTGTGCGAAACATCCACCTCGCCTAAACTGCTTGCAGTAAGCTTAATACGATTATTAGGAAAACAAACATGTTGTGTGTTGTGGATCGAACTTATGAGGCGTGTATCGCCATCGCTAAAGAAAATAAAGTGTGCTGGGTGCAATGTACTTTGTGACGCTATAATGAGTTCACACATTTGATACCATATTTATATTTGACACCATATTTTATTACAACGACATATACTAAATGTCATTTATAAACGGTACAAACGGCCAACGTATAAATGTACAATCACAATTTTATCGACAACTCTTGTGTGCACGTATTAAAAAAGGCGTACAGGCGTAACAACACAACGTCACTGCCACAACAGGTCCATCGTCAAACATGTTACTCGTCGCGTGTGCATAACATGTGAAAATTGTCTCGAAGCATGCTTTCGATGACTTGCTGATGTTCGAGTTTGGTCCAGAACGCCCAGTAGGATCTCTTGATCGATGACGATATCATCTTTCACCAAACCACCGTAGAATAACTATTTTCTACATTAGTTCCTATGCATGTGTAAGTGTGGATAAAGCAGTGCTGTGTACGGTCGAATGAGTTCCACCTCTAGACACAGTATGAGAAACAGATTATTGGTCACCCCCTGGGGTCTATTACCATACACGTTGCGATACAGTCGGGCTTACACTATGTGTTCGCACAACACGAACTGTGAGGGATACGCAGACGGGTGTCCGCACATGTGAGCATGCTTTTACGCAAAGACGACCACTCGCACGTAATGCGCATTCGCAGCGGACATCGACTGTAGCATCTTTGCGATGACATCATTGACATCTAATGATGGATCTAGCGAACACTTCGAATGCAAGACACGCTCAACACCTGATGTGCGATTGGTGTGACGCAAACGCCATCTACTTATGATCACTCGCACATTGACATCGTTGAACAGGCACAGAGTGGATGATACCCAAAGCGACGAAGCTCCAAAATCAGTCTCCACCTCATCACAGTAATATAGATAATGTGGATCATGCAGCATTATACGATACATGACTCTATGTGTTAAAATATTCATCTTGTTGATCACCAACCCCAACATACCTCTTATGCGTCTCGTCACATCAACCAACTGATGAAAATATGTATGATGTGCCCAGACACAGCGGTTCGCACATGTGATAGAGGATGGTTATGGCATAAACACCATCTGTAGTAAAACTGAGTGGTTCTTGATTGTATAGAACACTTTTCTCTAGATCACCATACAACAATATTCGATCGTGCGTAGTAATCGTACGGGTTTCGAGCGTAGCGGGGACCAGTTCGGCCTAATGTTTGCGCACGTCTTCGTCGATTATGGGCACCTAGCGTAACAATGCAGCACAAGCAATGCGCATGGTCACTAACAAGTTGTAACGTTCCATCAGTGCAACGTAACGATTGACAGGCATCAATATGTCACGAAAGGTCGTTCGCTTGTCATGCCACTCCAGCCTGCGCCTTGCGGTTGTGGTCGCACTATTGACACGACAGGCTCTTTCGGTGTCTTTTTTAACAGCGACTGCAATGCAGGTACACACGACACATTGTGCGAAGTCTTCTCTGTCGTACACACATGAGTCGTATTCACGGTAGCAGTGGCGGTAATTGTAGTGGTGGTGGTGGTGGTGGTGGTGGTGGTGGTGGTGGTGGTGGTGGTGGTGGTGGTGGTGGTGGTGGTGGTGGTGGTGGCGGTGGAGGTGACAATGACAATGATTTTTATTTCCCTACGACCCCTTGCGGAGTATGAGAGAAGTTTCTCTCTACAGTATATTTTAGTAGAACATCTGGTTACAGTGCATAGGACCTATATTGTATAAAACATATTTAAACTATGCAAAACATCTAGTCATAATGCATAATACAGCTAGTGACATTATTGGATAACGTATTTTCTATATAATCAGTACATACAGCTTAGGTAATGTAAAATAAAATAAATTATGAAAATATGTCACAATTTGAACTAAAATATGTAATAATATGAACAGTAAATTAACTATTAGCTACAATTTTACTTCTATGCAATTCACTGCTTTAATAAGGAAGTGTGTTAATTAGACAAATTTTGTCATTATTACTTTAATAAATCTGGACAGATCTGTCAGATGTTTCACATTGTGTACATTGAACAGCTGGTTCATTTTCTGGTTCACGATCTTTCTTCTATTAGAGATTGACATACAAGTACATAATTATATTCGTCACCTTGGACCCCAGTGTTGCTTAAGTTACATAGCCTTTGGCGTTTTTACAGGGAGATAACGACCAACAGAAATATGCAATTTGTGATGCTTATATAGAGGCTTTCTATTCGACACGGCATTATTTCTAAATATACCCTTTTTGGGAATTGTTTTGGTGAGCACCGCACTGCGCGTCGATTCGCTAGTATCATGCGCTTTCTCCTGTAGTTCTTTCTTTGTCACCATAGCAACATACGCATATTACCCTCATGACCGTGTTGGGGAATAGAAGGTTTCATTTGTATTGGTGTGTATGTGATGGGCATAGACTACTTTGTTTACCGTTGTCATTTTGTTACATGTGGGGACGGCGTCTGAATCATCACTGTCCGTGAACGATTGAATAACAAATCTTTCCCAAACTACAACCTTTGTATTTAGTTCTTTCCGGTGCTTATTTGGTTTAACCACCTTTCACTTCTTACATACCGATACATCGAATGACGCCATGTTCTGAGCACACAATTGGACAATCGAGACATCACCTTTCGTATTATCACCACGATCACCATTACCATCATCGTCATCATTATCACCATATGCAGCAACATCATCATGACCACCACCAGCACTAGCACCAGCACCACCATCACCACCACCACCACTATGAACAACAAAATCACCATTGTGAGTATGGTAATCATTTGTCTCATGACATGCCATTTCATTCACTGTAGATGCAAATTCTTGCGCATCTTCATACTCAGCATCACTACCCCATATGTTTCATCATTCTGCATTGTTGGTATACCATCGTCATCGTCATCATTGTCACCACCGTGATTCCTCTTGCGCCCGTTCACAGTGTTCACCCTAGACACTCCCTTCCGTGGTCACGCCTGTTGCACGTCATCCACAGTGCATTGCGCAACCATCTTATCACCTTCCGTGTGTCGCATGCAACGCGAACAGCACGAACATCGCACGCTATTGTTCCGATACTATGCGGCACATTCTTAATGCAAACTGCACCAAAGCGTGCCATCTTAGCCATCTTGTCGACGATGCTGATATTTTTCGTACGACTGGATGTATAGCTTTGGACCAACCACATGAATACACGCTGTGCAATATTGAAAGAACCACCCTTCGTACCGACGCGCTTCTTAGCAGATGCACCACTATCGCCAGCATGCAGTATCCAGTACTGTCGTTTCTGCATGACGTTCATGTGCGTACTGCCGGTATAGATATAAATACTCGTAAGTGTCACTATGTTGGTTTCTTGCCATCGTTGTGTTATGTTGTACACACACCTGTTGAATTATGCACTCATCATCATGATATCTAGTCCGTTACAACACGGGATCATAATGATTATGATAGGCTTGTGCATGTACAATACGGAACTGTGCATCATATTATCTGTGACATTTGTTAACACTTCTAACATTCTTGTTTCACGGGATATACTCATACAATCAATTCCGTGCTCTTGTATCATATTAATTGATTCCGAGGATGATTCGAATGGGCGGTGGAGTATTGTCTGGTTGCATCTCTTCTTGAATAGTAGACATACAAAAGTCACCACCTTTCTTCTCGTAGGCACGCTTGACGATGGCGTTCCATATCTGTAGTCTCATGTAGCCGTCTCTTCCTTTCAACGTTCCGTGTAGTGCCCAGCACTTATCCAACATGTTCTGTGGCATCGTTGGGTATAGACCAATAACTCGGTAGAGCGCAATCTCGCGTTCATCGTCCTTATACAAACACATGATATTCCCCACTTGAAAAAGCATGCGCTTGATCTCTTTTTTGTATACGTCCACCATGAGTGCAGAGAGATGAATGTTCATGCACCTATGTTCTAAGTGGTCATATTAGATGCACAAAAAATATAAATGCATTAAAGATGTTCATATTCTTATTATTCACACTAGACACTCCCTTCCGTGGGATATATATATATATATAAGTTATACACACACACACACACACACACACACACACACACACACACACACACACACACACACGCACGCACACGCACGCACGCACGCACGCACGCACGCACGCACGCACGCACGCACGCACACACACACATACACACACAATCAGTGTAGAATGCTACTATACATAGAATGTTTCAACAATACTATTCTTAACGTATTTGCATGTACATGAAATCATTGAAGATAATTTTTATACAACTATGCGTCATCATACCACCGACACAACAATCATAATCGTTCAACAAGTATATCATGTGTTCATAATATCGCTGCCACATACAATAATTGCTTGATGTTTTGTTGTTTGCGTACTTTTCCATTTCGCGGAGAGCTTTCGTGGCGTATGTAGACTTCGTAACGCATGTTATATAGAACAGTACATGTTCGTATTCCCACACTTAAACCGACGACACCATAATATGTCCACAACACACTACGCAGCGGGCACATGTACATGTTCATTTTATTTGCCTCGAGGTATTTGTGCCACAACCATATCAGTTCGGACATGGAATTGTGTTGTATTTCTATACCGTCCATAAACAATATGGTGTGCATGTAGTATTAAAGGGTACATTCGCAAACCTTCAACATGATTTGCTGTTTCTAACACTAACAATCGTAACATGCCACAAATAATAGGTATGCACCTATGTTGTAGTAAAACAACTGTGTCTATGTTCTGAGATAACATACAATACTCTATTTTCTGGAATATCGGTAATGACATACTCTCGTGGTATACGTTTATACATGTGCGTTTCATAAAATGAGTATTGTATGCGATCTGCCAATGTCATCCTGTTACCTTTGCATGCGGATTCATAAAAGAGTGTACTCATATGCTCGTCGCCAACAATGATATGTCGTTCTATTCGATTGATCATCGTAGATGCCTCTTTCCGTGAGTATAAACCCACTTTAAAAAAATCTTTATATTTTGTTAATTGTATAACGCGGTTTGCGTACTCTTCAAATGTGCTAACATCAATATCTACCATAAAATAGTACTACCATGTAAGGTAGCTTTCATAGTAATATGTGAACAATCTCTCAGTAGTACTCTCATATCTGCACGATTGATTAGCATTCTTGTTTGTTTTTTTATTTTTCCATTTTCGCCATTCGTCAACAATGGTTTTGATACTAGACGTTCGTGTCATAAGAGCACGTGAATCTCGACGTTCGTGTCATAAGAGCACGTGAATCTCGACGTTCGTGTCATAAGAGCACGTGAATCTCGACGTTCGTGTCATAAGAGCACGTGAATCTCGACGTTCGTGTCATAAGAGCACGTGAATCTCGACGTTCGTGTCATAAGAGCACGTGAATCTCGACGTTCGTGTCATAAGAGCACGTGAATCTCGACGTTCGTGTCATAAGAGCACGTGAATCTCGACGTTCGTGTCATAAGAGCACGTGAATCTCGACGTTCGTGTCATAAGAGCACGTGAATCTCGACGTTCCTGTCATAAGAGCACGTGAATCTCGACGTTCGTGTCATAAGAGCACGTGAATCTCGACGTGATAATATGTATACACTACACATATGTTATTCATGTATGTACAATAGGTTCGGTACACTAACCCGTCTTCAAATACATTATGTTTTACACCAACACCAGCATAGCACAGTAACAGTAACATCCAACTGTTTTTCCACATATCGATATATCCAAAGACGTGCGCCACGTCTTGTACTGCGTTATTGGGTACTAAGATATTAAAAAACGGCACACCACTTTTTCCTTGTAACGATGTACGATAGCGTTATTGGGGTCTTTATACAATATTCGTTCTATGACTAGTCGTGACCATAATAACAAACCATGCACGTTTGGTAACAAAATAAAAATAACACGTAATACAACCAATATCATCCCACAGAGGTAATCATATGTTCATTATGAAATCGTATATTAGTACAACTTTGTCAGTGTTGTTCACCTGCCACAGAGTACGTTGCTTCGTGTGTAAGGTGTGCAATTCTTCCATAATGCTATGTCCTTCATACTGCACCTGTTGGACCGACAATAGTAGTATCAGCTCCCATGTCATTTGTCTATTGTGATGTCGTTGTACGCATGGTATTATACCGTTGTACGTATGGTATTTTACCGGAGTTTTCAGTAATGGTATCAAAAAAGGCACCGTACGTCGTATCTGAATAAGACTTCCTACAGCATTCATGTAATCCAATGTTCTTATCTTTCGAAAAGCACGTCTTAACGACGTTATATTTTCAAACGCAACAACATACTGCATAAAGGTATGTGTGTGCTATGTTGCGAGTGAATGTCATCGCTTTCCTTTGCTGTTAAGACAATTACATCGACTGATGAAGGAATGTTTATATTATGTTTGACCATATTCGATGCTAATCGACACAGGTAGAATTTCACACCCTTGAACGAGAAGGAATTAGAAACTAAAAGCTTTTTTGTTATGATCGATATGATAGTTTTTATTCGTGCCATAACAATAACATGTATACTATTACACTTGGTCCCTAAACAAGCATCATTTGTATCAACACTATCATAATTATTATCATCTTCATCATTATACCTATACTGGTTTTTAGAGTATACATGTTCCCTATAGCGTACATTGTTAATTTGTAATTTCTCTAAGCGTTCAAGAAGTACCCATAAGTAGTCTAGACATTGTTTAGTACCGATACTCGTCACATGCGCAGTTGGAATATCTTATTTCTGTATAAGACTACTTATGATATTATAACATAAATGTATCATTATGTGTGACATTTGTTTCTTTTTTATGGTTTTGTCAAACATATTAGTGAGACATATAGCATGTGTGCAGTATATCGATGCGTCCTTTCTGAATTATTAAAGCAACCGAATTCATATCACGCGGTACAACCAGTCCACAATGTGTACAATTGATGTTGCCTGCAGTACATCGTTTACCACTAGTCATACTATACGAAGTCTCGGACGTAATGAGGCGATTGCATCGGGCACAGTATTTGGATGTCCTATATTCGGAGACGATGCGGACTTCTGTTGTGTTACTTTCTAGGGCCAATTTGAAGAACGTTTTATAGAAATGGCCAAAGCGTAGCACATTGAACAGAGCTACAGACTGTTGCGTCGAGTCATGTATGCTATCTGCCCAAAATTTCCCACAAATAATTTTTTTCATATTTATTGACCAAATAGCGACTGATTATGGCGTGCACGCCATCAACGCAATTACGCAATATGTTTTTTTATCAGTGCTTGTTGTTCTTTAGCTAGTGTCAGCATACTCGAGTAGTCGAACGTCTGATGCATGTTCTGAATAAAATTAATCTTATAAATGAGAGCACTATAATTATGAATGTACCAATCTCGCATGCTGTACACACACATGGATTCCACATAGGTTGAATTGTTGTAGATACTGAGTTTCTATGATTATATGACCATAGTATGACTTGATACGACACTACTTCTTTGGATTGTAACAATACTAACAGGAGCTGTATAGCGCACGGACTCAATGCTAGGCTTGCCATCGTACTAAAATGCGACTGATGTTCTCTTCCGTTTCACAATACAAAGCATGTGTTATATCGACAACAGTTAGACTCTCGTTTTCTTCTGGCACATGACACATTACATTGATATGTTTGTCTTTGTGTCCGATCATATCTCTGCCATATTGTGACTTTTAATAGTGTTGATAAACGGACGATACGTATTATACATCTGAGCGTACGACAAGTCGCTATTGGTGTCATACACAGTTTGTGACTGACCAAAGACAGCGTAGTGTTTAGTGTCTGTATGATCACCTTAACACCCCATAATGTACAATAATAATGTACAATAGATTGGCATCCGTGTCATCAGTTACATTATCACCGTCATCACGTTCTATGCATGTATCGTCTCCGCCATATTCTATCCTTTTATACAAAGATGACACTCTCAACTCATCCCCAAAATTATCCAGAAGATATTTTATCTATGCAACCACATCATGCATCAATCCTGTCATTTTACGCACACCAAATAACATACCCTCGCACTGAATTGGACCGCCATGTTCCGTAAGTAAAGAGGGTAGAGCTTTTGTTATTGCTGTGAAAGTCTGTATGCGTGTTCGTTCACTAAATAATAGGGCTTCGTTTTTTTATAGATATTTCCATCCACGCATTATTATGATACAAGTTGTCACAGAGAGGCGAAATATGTTGTGCCTTTGCTGCATCGCGACGTTGTAACATTTCAGGCAATTCTACTATGGTTTCTGTCATGGTCTTGTGCATAGTTTATTTAAATACTCTAAGAAACGTTTTTGAATAATATGTAGCAGTTCTTCTTTGGATGTAGGCACAAACGATGATGACGACGCCGGTGTTGATGAAGAAGCATTTATAATACCTACAACGTTTATATAAAATTTATATACACACACGTAACAATACTTCGATTATGCATAATAGTGCTATTGCATCATATACAAAAAAAATAGGCACTACATAATAGTCGTAACACTGTGGTACATCATACACGCGAAGGCATATCAACATTACCGATGGGGAGCATAGTGACAGACGTCATTAAAAGTGTCAATGGAGCAACTAATGACATTCGCGCCATTACGGCTCAATATGAAAATGTTATGTTAATTAGTATAGTGCTCTTCGTCATGACTATCACTGTACTAATCGCAGTGTCGTTTATTACGTTATTCTTGTTAATGTCACTGCGACGTCGCTTCATTTGTTTCCTCCGGCGATACATATCCGCCGAGTTTCCGTCGAACAACTTTGAATTCTGCAACAATCCAACATATCACTACAGTCACAATGTTGGAAATGGAGCTAAGGTACCACTGCACAACGGACCGCCAAACGCTGCCCCGGCAGGATACGAAAGTGGATGTACAACAGGAACATCTCGACTTTACCATCAATGGCGTTCTGATCGTGTTTGTGTGTAATGTCTGCATGAATCAGAATGTACAGAGAAAGAAATAAAACAAATACATTATTTAGAATGGAAAAGGGAAATCCATATCGACAGTTACGTATTCATCGAGCATTAGTTCTGACGTTTCCAACATGCTGCAACACAAAATTACGTATAAATAATTATGATGATCGTACAACTATACTGTCATATACAATAAATGCATCAAAAAGAGCAATTTTATGCAACCTTCTTTTATTCATTATACTTCATTGTAGGACATAAACAATGACTACAAGGCATTAATAACAGTACAATATTGAACACAAATTCATAGTCAATGTTCGTATGGTACACAAATTGCTCGTCATCATGCCTAACATCCCCTGGACTACCATGCGCACATACACCGAGTTCCTTTGGATCATTTATATGCGCTCTTTTTATAAACAATCGCAATGATTCTTTATTACGCCCCTCTGTACTGTAACACATGTCGCCTCGTACATTATTCACCGCCAACCAAACGTCGGACAACTTCTTCCAATCACGCTTTACAACAACATCTTATTGCATGCTACGCATGAGGACTCTTTCCACATTGTCATACACGCTTCCATGCTCGGCATATTCTACGCTGTGAAACCACGAAGGTAAAGTGAACGATATACACTTCTCATCCTCTTCATATTCCTTCTTAAAGACGAATTCCTGAAAGGCTCGAACGATGTCAATATACACCATGCCCAAAAAGACAGCGTACGATGGTATTGGTGTCCAATCGCTCGGTCGTGCCATGCCAGTGATGGCGTGCATAACAGTTGTCGCATACATGTGCAGAGCGCGTATTCGGGTACAAATAACCTTGTACTTTTTGAGGAACATAGTAGACCCAAATGAACGGATTGTTCGATGCATATTTGTCATACAACATGTGCATAAAGTCCTCTGTGCGTTCGTAATACTGTAACACGCCTTCATACCACTCAAATCGTTAATAGTGTTTTCCACTGGGAACATGCGTACCGTAGCGGTGCACTGATGCAAAAAAACGAACATGATTGACCAACATGTGCATGCCTGAAGAGAAACAATCTCCAATTTTACACATTGCTAAATAATCCTACTTCTTATACAATGTTGTCAACTCTACATTAAACAACAAAGTATCTTCGTAACCAATCTTCTCGAATACAGACGCCACCGTATAGGTAAGGTTTTTGATATTGCACAAACCTTTACGATTATACCGACCCTCATTTTACCCAATTCCAATTATCATATGATCGTCAATGGTAGTGTTCTGAGACAATCCATTCACGACGTGTTCATGGCACTTCACGAGAGCACCATCCTCTTTTTTCTCCGTAGTTTCATTTAGTTCTGTAATGTCAGTGTTACTATTATATAGTTCATCATCAAATAATTTTCTCATTGACGAGAGACGTTTTTCATCGTAGACAGTATACCGCTTTAAGATTCTGTGAAAGCACGATGCATCATAGTCGCGAACATCATATAAAGCACGCACAGAACATACATCGGCTGACTACACTAATCGCGAGGAAAATGATACATTGTGAATTATGTCGTATTATTTCTTCATGTTATTTGTGTAGTACAATCACCTGCCGTACAATATCGTCTTTGTATGTAAAAAAAACCTAAAAATTAATTATATACATAAACACACACGTACAAGAATACACACGCATGTGCATCCACTTCCACATATACTCACTATCCATCGTTCTGATGGTCCACGATATAGGCGCCTATTCATACATTAACATCACGTTGTATCATTCTCCACTATTCCTTCTTCGCTCACCATTTCTCGCTGTGCACTACTCTGTCGTCGTCTATTCTATCGCTCTACTAGTGCTCCGTCATTATGTCACTAACCAACCGTCTTTATGCTGACGAGAATTTTAGTGACGCGTCTCGATATCTTTTATATAAACATCATTCTATCGACAGTTGCCATCTATTCGGACAGACACGATGCGTCGAAACGAATGCGTACACACTGCAGCGAACAGGCGCCTTACTATCATCACACCGTACATATGATGGACATGACTGTACCAACTTTGTGATATTGTTTGAGACATGATCGGTTACATCGCACATAATCGACATAACTTTTGGTAGTCTCCCTTTTTGAGAGAGACGATGCTTTAGAATGCACATCGTCGACACGACGTCTGAACCACGGTGGGTATATTCCGTGTGTTTGAACATTTTATAACATTTTAACTATAATCGTTATTTTTTTAACTTTAACTTCTTTTTGGAAATACATCAGCACACACGACACCAGTAGCACACACGACACCATTAGCACACACGACACCATTAGCACACACGACACCATTAGCACACACGACACCATTAGCACACACGACACCATTAGCACACATAATGGACATGACATCCGAGTTAACGCTACAAGCATTGCGATTTTTTATATTTTGAACATTTTAGCTATAATCGCTATTTTTGGGACTTTATTACTTTTTAAATATATTCCGTCAGTACACAGTATCGTTTACGATGATCATTACTATGATGATGATGATGATGATGATGATGATGATGATGATGAACATGATGAATATGATGATCATGATGATAAGTATTATGATGGACATGATGTCCAATTTATTTTAGATATATTAGGTCTTTCGACATTTTTGAAAATTTTAGCTATAATCATTTTTCGAACTATAACTTTCTTCGGATATATTCCTTCAGCACACACTATGCTTTATGACCTATTGTATGTTTGTACATTTTTGAACAGTTTAGCTATGATGGCTATTTTCTGAACTCTAACTTTGTTTGCGCACACTCCGTGAGACGACGCATACGGTCGAGCGTTCTACTCTGTATAATTTCGATACATCTAATATTGTTCGAACCGGATGTTTTGTCGGCAAGTCGACACACGGTAACTATGATACTCGTACCACTCATATACGACTTTATGATAGCGTCTGCACTCGCGACGACCATCGACCTTTCGAACGTTGGCACAACGTTGGCGTTGAACTTGTGTTCGATACGAGCGGCAACGGCAGCGATGACAGATATGTCCAGAGTCCAAAGTGCTTGATCGGTCACGTCGAAAGGACGTCGTCGAGTGCGGACGACACCCCGGTGATGGTGATAGTAGTCGTTGAGGATGAGAGTATTCCAATAGAGCATTTAATATTCCCATGACGGCCGCACGAACGAATGAACAAACGAAAGAACAAACGAAGTAAAGGAAGGAATGAACCATAGTAGTCAAAATCACATTCACAAAGTTGTCATTATGCAACAAAAGACACTCTCACACGCACATAATATCCACGCATGGCTGTGCGCATATCATATGAAGGCATAACACCATACACATAATATGCACGCATAGCTACACGCATACAACCATCCCAGCTGGCACACCAACGTCGTTTCGATGTCGAAAATAGGTAGAGATAAGGTCGCGACGTCGGACAACATGTACGCAACGTCTATGCAACGTCGATCAACCCCCGTCGTACAAACGTCGAAGTTTGAGACAGAGTGGTTTCCCAGGTTTCACAGCCATAGATAATAACTGGTTTAACGTTGGTGTTGAAAATGAGATACCAGACTTTTACATCTAGTTAATGTTTTAATGCTCAAGCACATGTGAGTGACATGTGAGTGACATGTGAGTGACACCATCCGGAGAATGTTTGCTATGATGGGGACACAACTGTTGTGGTCCCATTTAAACATGAAAGGAAGGAAGCGTAGCGTTCGTTTGAGGATCTGCCACTCCACAAAGTTATGTGTAGTAAGTATTCCTAAAAACTGTCGCTCTTGGCTCACTATTATATGTGAACCTATTTAGTCTGACGTCACCTATGACATGTAAAATTGAAATGAACCAATTTATCCAAGAAGCTCTACATATGTTTTCCACGCATGCTTCCTTATATTTTCTTACTCTTTTACATTCTACACAACTGCAATATAGTCATATGTTGTTCCGTAAAACCCCAAAAGAATGCCTCAATATTTCTTCTTTTTCTTCTTCACATATGAAAATAAGAAATTTTAGAGGACACATTTCCAAACAAAGAAACGATTCCCATCAGATACAATTTGTAAAAGTATGGTTAGGTTAGTATAGGTTAGCGTACTGATGAGGGACAATATTTTAACATGTTCATTTAAACATTGAATTGCCCTATATACACACAAGTATTTGGGTTATAACATTCCTGGTAATGTAGTGAAAAAATTATGAAAAAATATTATAATAACGTGATGCAATTGTTTTTAAAATGAGTTCAACATAATAATAAATAAGCTGTACATTTGCAGGCTCGACTGTCTTCCACAAGGAGCACAAGCCCCCAGCACAGCCCCCCAGCACAGCCCCCGCTTATTTGGAGTCCGACAACTAAACTGAGTGTGTGTGTCATACACAGGTGTGCACTAGTTTGTATGTGTGTTTTACATATATCTGCTATATAAATGTTGTCTTTTAAATTATGTTAACTCTTTCGTGGCCAAATTAATGCCAAATATGTGTCTGCTACTGAATCCTATTAAATCATAAAATGATGCCGGGAACGAATCTTGTAATTAAATCGGGTTGCATTAATTCAAATAAATATTTAACTTTTTATAAGATTCAAATGAAATTTGCATTGTATTTGAAGAGCAAATTACTGAAGTAATTAGCAAGAGAGAGAGAGAGAGAGAGAGAGAGAGAGAGAGAGAGAGAGAGAGAGAGAGAGAGAGAGAGAGAGAGAGAGAGAGAGAGAGAGAGAGAGAGAGAGAGAGAGAGAGAGAGAGAGAGAGAGAGAGAGAGAGAGAGAGAGAGAGAGAGAGAGAGAGAGAGAGAGAGAGAGAGAGAGAGAGAGAGAGAGTGTGTGTGTTAAGTGAATTTACTAAACAAAATATGCTTTGCTAAATTAAAAAACAAAAATAGAAATTATTCTCGTTAATTCATTATTTAAACTATGTTTCACCAACATTTAGGATACATGCTGGGTATGAAATGTTTATAAATTAATATGCTGTAGAATCCAAAAAAAAATTACTGTCTAGGGTAAATAAAACTGAGTTCATGCATGTATTTGCATGATTCCACATCTTTCTTCGTGATCGTAGCCTTCAGAACTATCATGTCGCTGTCATATTTAAACTGCCTCTCGACGTCAACGTTCTTTAAAAACTCTTTCAAAATCCCCTCAAAATCCGAGTCGCTGGAGTCCAACATAATGACGACGTTCGTAATTACAATCAAGCTACAACAGAACGCCATAAAAATGTATTATCTATCCCGCCGCGCATTAATTGTTCGATCAAATAGAAAGTTAAAAAGTTACCATTTAATCGTAGACATCACCAATGTTCGCGTGTTTTTAAACTAAAATCCTAAATCGTCATGTCACCATATCGCAGGCTTTTCAGCAAATGACGGGCTTTAATACGATCGGCTGAACTTACTTTGTATTCCATAGTTGGTTTAGTTTAAAAATGCTTCCTCTACTAATTTAGCCTATCGCAAATCCGGTTCATTGGAGTCCAAATATGTAGTGTGTGAATAGTTTATGTAACATCCGCAGTCGATTTACTAAAAATGTACATTTTTTTCAAATCATAGAAGAAATAGTCGTTAGCTCTGGTATAAGGATCAACATAGTGGATATCCAAAATGGTAACTACTGTGCGGGTCAGTGCTAATCATGGGCGTGACCTCCATCCTCTTGCCGATCACACGACAAAGTTACGACATTTTACCAAGGAAGACGTAGAATTCATTAAGCACCTTTAAACCGTTTTCGAGTCGCCGATAGCGTTCAACGTCAAGCCAGGATACGTTTGTTTCTATTTAGTCAAGAAAATCGCCAACGACTAACTAGTTCTGAGAATCATAAATGTTAAGCATACATTTGTGAACGTCGATGGATATCAGCACGGGCCACGGCTAGACGTTGAATAAAGTTAAATAAACCAATTTGGAGAAGAATTTTTTTTTACTTTTATTGGATGCAGTAGATTATCGATTTTCTGGAATTGTTCTATTTGTATTTCATATCTACCAGAGTTCTGACAAACGAAGTGATGTCCCTCTTCAACGCGAAGGGAAATAAGGGGAAGACGGCGTTTGGGACAACGGCATTGTGTTATGTTGTAAAAGGTAATTAATGTTAATTATTTGCTTCACACATGCAGACGACTGACATCAAAATATTATTTGTTCATCTGTGTAGACAATATGTAAATTGAATTAACTAAATTAAGTCAATTTAATTAATTCGTTTTTACCAGAAATTCTTATTTAATTATTTTACTTCATTAAAAGATTTAATGTAATTGACAAATATCCAAATTAACTTTCAATTAAGATATTCTTCTTTAAGTGTTGGTATTTATCGGTATTGGAGAATTGTAATTTAATGACTTAACTTTTCAAGTTAATTGCCCTGTCTTGGTTGATGGATGAAGCTTTTTTCAACGATCGTTGATTCGTTGGTTGTAACTCCAATTGAAGTTTAATGTTTGTGCTTTGTAATATTTTTGTTTTTGTGTTTCTGTTCTGATTAATGTTTCCAACTAGAAACTATAATAGGTTATTACATTTTTATTATATCAGAAGATTTCATATAATACAATTTACATATAATTATGCATTCCATTTCAGCCTGTGTTATGAAGTCAGTGAATGGCAGCACCGAGACTGGTGTAAACACAACACTTGCCGCCACCCTGAAGTACGCGTCAGACAGGAGTGGGGGAGGTGGAACAACAACCAGCACAATCAACAACCCACCGACAGTCTGAAGTGCATTTTCTGTTACATCATCAAAAACAAACACATGACTCACCGATATATTTGTGTTTTTGTTTCACTGAAGTTGAAACAATGCGGACAGATCAGTCAGCATTGTTTCAATTACCAAATCAACGTTGATACAACGTTGAAACAACGTTCATATCTGACGTCGTCTCAACTTTCATATCAACCAATAATACTTCGTCATCACAACGTTGATACCTGACGTTGACACAACGTTGATACATGACGTTGCAACAACGTTGATATCTGACATTGAAACAACTTTGATACCTGACGTTGCAACAACGTTGATATCCGACGTCAACTCAACTTTCATATCGACCAATAATTCAACGTCATCACAACGTTGATACATGACGTTGCAACAACGTTGTCGTTGATATCTGACGTTGAAACAACATTGATACATGATGTTGCAATAACGTTGATATCCGACGTCGACTCAACTTTCATATCGACCAATAGTTCGACGTCATCACAACGTTGATACATGACGCTGCTACAACGTTGCCACAACGTCGTGTGCCTGCTGGAATGCACATCATATACACGCATAACGATACGCACATGATATCCATGCATAACGATACGTACATCATATACACGCATAGAAAGACACACATATATCCTCACTTAGTAGATGCACGCACATCATACCCGCACATACACGCACAACACACACACACACACACACACACACACACACACACACACACACACACACACACACACACACACACACACACACACACACACACACACACACACACACACACACACACACACACACACACACACACACACACACACACACACACACACACACACACACACACACACACACACACACACACACACACACACACACACACACACACACACACACACACTATAACAGTGGATGTTTATACAGACACATTAGTCATAGAAGGTCATCATATGAATAAAGAGAGTCGTGAATTTCAAATGTACGATATACCCGTAGAAGGGCATAATGTCATACAGATGGTCACAGTATTGTATCCAAGTTGTTATTGGTGTGAATTATCATGTTTAGTAGGTATGCGTCATGTGATTAACGATTTACTAATCATGTGTAAACATATTCTCATACAAAGTACAATTGGATGTGATGCGTCACATGTGATGTTTGTTCATAAAAATGAAGGTAGAGGTGACATAAACAAAAAGGTATCCACTTATGCATCGAATACTATAGTTTCAACACGGATTAATAAGGCACATTGACGTTTATTATAAAAGAAGGCAGTGGATGAAACATACAAAACGAAAGTACAAACAATGATCGATATATACATGTGCCTTTTATAATGTCAATCAATCATATGCACTATTCAAATATTGGAGTTTATACAAAAACATTCCCTATTCATACCATCATCATCTCTTCTACATATCATAGGCAAAGTGGCACAGCAACATCAGTTACATATGCCACAAACATTCAAACAAAAATAATGCGTGTAGAATACCACAACCAACACAGAATATAAAAACATCATCACCATCATAAAGAACATGACTGCATCATTGAATACGTGTGTTGGTGTTGGTGGTGATAAGGACTATAACAATATATTATACAATGTAAGACTGAACGGTGAGGGATCTGTAATCGATCAATGCATCGATGCAGACGACATTTATTATAGTAATGATGATGATGATGATGCTGTGTATACAAATGACAATCCTAATGATGGTATACGTGCACAAGAGTAAACGGGGTAACGAACCGCTAAAGCACGCGAAATTCGTGTGATGAATGTGCATGAACTGGAGAATGTGTAGGTTGCCGGCTGCCATGGTCGCTTGGAGGCAGCACCATAACGGCCCCTTTCGTGAAATGGGATGCAGTGACGCCGCTCTATCCACCAGAGGCGCTGGAGAGCGAACATGTTCAAAATCTACTACGATTTGTCGGCGATAGTGTAACATCGTCTAGCATAGTCTTACAGCGTCATGCAGCTTGCGGCACTTCATGTTGTAATAGACTGTTATCCAATCATATTCATGTTCAACAATGTGACTGGCGGCCGTACAAATCATAGTGCTAGGGTGGTACGTGCGTACTCGAGAGGGGGTGGAGTCAGCTAGGGCTTCCAACACTCCATCTCCCACCTGTTAGTGTGAACAACCTCCCACCTCCCACCACTGTTGAGACTCCACCTCCCACTTGCCAACAATCCCACCTCCCATCTATTTTCAAGGCCAAACCTCTCACTTCCTCCCACGCCTCCTCTTATTTCCACTGACGCTAAGTGTGCATGAGGACATTGTTTATGAACATGCATTTTATTTATTTATTACACTTATTTATTTATAATACTTATTTATTGGATTATTATAATTATTTATTAATCTTAATCGAATAATCTACGTTCTAAACTAATGATATTATATATTTATTATTCTTATGATTTCTTGTACTTTGTACATGGTTTTTGGAGCATGAAGTTATCATTGCCATTGGCATTGCACTACCAAAGCTTGACTGGGTAGTGTAAGGAGTCATAAGCTCTTGCTCTGCGTTTTGCCTTATGGTAGATAAGTGGTAGGAGGAGAAAGAAAGTTAATTGCATGAGCTGAACATTTGGGTAGCAGCGTTCAAGGCTCTTCTCGACCGAGGGCTCCACTTATAGTCTTTTGGTCAACCATTCTCGCTTACGCCGCCTGCGTCGTACTAGCAATGTAGCCAGACTAGCTAAACTTTGGCTTTCTTCTTTTCATTTCGCTACATTTGTCTGTCGCTATATTGGATGAGTTTGTGGGGAAATGGCTAGAACCGAGTTAGTTCCACGACGGGTCCGTGATCAATCGTCGTGGCATGTCCGGCGGCTCGCGACGAGACAACATTGTTCAAGATTGCTCAAGATTCTTCCACGACGTTTAATTGCTTACTGTGCGGCCGGCTTAAGATGAACGTTCCTCCGCTGTACCCGCTGCCACAATCAAGCAACATTAGGTCAGTTTAATAGATCATTCTTACCTCATGTTAATATCCCCGAACGTTCATTCCATAACATCGTTTGAGGTAGGGGAGACCGGGGCTAGTTGTATACAGGGGCAAGTTGTTGCAGGGGCGTTTTACGAAAACATAGCAAACATGTGTAGATACCATCAACACTAACTGGTTGGAAGTCCACCAAAAGTTGTGAAGACGAAATTAACGAGATGTGGACAAAACGTTTTCACCACCAAAAACTTTTTTGGTATGCCCACATAATATCATCTCACATCTCTTGTGTTTGGGGCAAGTTATTACAATTCTATCTGGGCAAGTTATTACAACTGTAACAACGCACGGCATATTCATACCGATGGCTCAGCCACCGAGTTATGTGCTGACAATGACCGAAAGAACAACATTTATTTAACCACGACGTGTGAACGTTTTATTCCACTTGTGAATCCTAGCGTACTTGTTTATAGCCAGTACTCTAAATGCTAGCAGCGTCAAACAAAAATAACAAATATCTCAGAAGGGCGGGTTACACATAGATGAAAAGGTGTTGGACTCTCGATAAGCCAATGGCTTCCTTGTCCACTTGCAATTTTTCAATCTTGTTAATTCTTTATGGGGCAGCCGTATTTGAGCAATTAAGAAATAGTGCACGATTCATTGAAATGTAGATGTTCGTGCGCGTGTACGTGAGTACGTACGTGTGTGTATCATTCATTCAAGTAGAAGTCGCATTGCATATATATTGCCATTCACAATTGCATACTCCATTCAGTAATTTGTATTCCATTCACAATTGTTTGTTATGTAGGAAACCAGGGAATGAGTCCCCTTTGGGAACCAACAATTAAAAGCTTAATATATGAAGCTGCGAACACCTACATTGTCATGCACACTATGTTTAAGACGCATACGTGTGTATGATCCAATTAATGTAATAACAGTAACACGAATGAGTGACACTTGCTTTGCGATCCATGCTGTCTTTGATGTAGCAACTTGCCCCGCTTACGGGGCTAGTTGTTACAGTCGACCGCGCCTGGGAAACTTCACGTACCTACCTAACTACAATATGGAATACCCATGGCATGGTACATTTTGTTAACACGAATGATAAATTAAATGTATATGTTGACAGAAATAATGTATCTAACAAACTGTTTTCACAAAAAGTGCCACTTTTATGTGGGTAGTATATTATTATATGATTTTGCTGCACATCCTACAACGCTATTTTCAGTGGTAACCAGACTGAACGGTTCTTGATCGACGGTTCGCAGAACTCGACGGTTCGCAGAACTCGACGGTTCTTGCAGAACTCGACGGTTAGCAGAACTCGACGGTTCTCGCAGAACTCGACGGTTCTAGCAGAACCCGACGGTTCTCGCAGAACTCGGCGGTTCTCGCAGAACTCGGCGGTTCCCGCAGAACTCGACGGTTCGCAGAACTCGACGGATCTTGCCGTTTCGTCACCCTTTTGTCAGCTACGGCGCCTCACACTCATGTTCGCGGGCTTCATAACACACAGTTATTTTGTCTTGTTTCGTAAATGTAGAAACTATAGGTCCTAATGAGGGTTTTTAAGGCCTTTCACACGGGCAAATTGCACGTGTAAAAACCCTTCATGCCCGTGTGAAATTTAAAAGTAAATAAAAAAAATAGTTTATTTTCTTTCGATTTTGACGCTCGAACAGGCGCAATCACCTGTTCACCTGGACCAAGATTTATGAATCTTCAAAGCCATTACCCGAGGCAACCGCGGTCCGGTATGGATTCACACGTAATAGTGACGTCAGCACTTACGGAACGTGGAGAAATAACAGTGCAAGACCATTAAACGTTGCATATACCAATATGTGCACGATGTTATGTATTGCTGTGTGGCTGTAATAAGCTTGTTTTAAGATGACATGGCGGATAATCATAAAAAAGTGTAATTTGTCACGCATGAACATTTCGTAACTAGGGTTGTGATTGGGGACTATGACTATTTCGTTCAAAATATCCTCAAATGTGTAATGTTCGAGAAGTGATTGACTCCTGTAACACCAATCTACCAGTGCACGGGCGTTCATAAAGTATAACTTCAGCAGCCGACCCAAACAGCGATGTCGACTAGACTAACGCCACAGCGAGAGTGCAGCGACGCGTGACTGTCTCGAACAGCGAACGCTGCTGCCCGCGCCGGCAACCGGTAGACTACAACAATCCACACATTTTTTTTTAATACCTTTTAGTTTTTTCTCATTGTGGGAGTATACAGCACAATGTTTTTCAAAAAATATTTGAAATTATCTATGGCTTGGAGGGCTGCCGAAAGAATCGAAGTATTTGCCGCAATCTTCGGTCAGATAGATGACGACCCAGTGCTCCACGGGGCCGTCTGAGCTGTCAGTATTACACACGAACGCAGCAGGTTATTTTGTAACTCTTTCGGGCAAACCGTTCCTCGATACGACGCCTTGCGTGACTGTGTCTTCGTGACTGTATCTAAAGCCAGCAGCTGCCGTATCTGTGCAGCGTTCATTTTTACGAACTGATTCTGTCAAGCGGCTGCATGGCCTTTAAAGGGGAACTGAAGCAATTTTGTGTTATGCCGTATATTTAAATATATATTATCTAACTATACATTAATGGTGACAGATACCTGCTAATTTATGAGATAAATTGAAAAACTGATTTTGTTCGAGACAAAAATCGACAAAATGCATCACTGCGTATCGCCATCTTGTTGTCGAAACGAGTGGTTTGAGTCGCGTATATCTAATCAATGTAAATTTTCGATTTTGTTCGATTTATTTCGTAAATAGGCATTCTGGAGCGAAAAAAAAGATATGGGTCTCTGTTATATATACAAGTGTTTACACACGTGAACAAAATAGCGTTTTTGTTCGTTCCAAATAAAAAAGTTAAAGAAATTACAACAAAACACGCAAAAATTCGTGGAAAACGCCACACTTCTCGAACACACGAGACGCTAACCAACGAGAATATGCGATAACGTAATACCGGAACTATTTTTTATTTGTTGACAAGATAGATGCATCGCTTGTGACAGTTTTACCAGATCTGCTACTAGCGATTAGTGGTTTACTGAACTTCCGTAATAGTTGTCTATCTTTGGAGAAATAGAAACCACAGACGCCTTTGTTGACGTTGGATTCAGGAAAAATTACAACAGCGCTATGACTGTCAACGATTCCTGACTAGGTAATGTGATGTGGTGAACCTGTGGAAATTGCGTCCCGCGCTCGTTTACGTTGAGTCATCATGCTGCGCCGAGGAAGCTACCATGCCTAGGCTAGGGCTAGGCTATGGCTATGCAGCACCGTGTGCCCGACCGCGTTGGTGCTTGCATCACCGAACGAAGGCGAAGACGATGATTTTGTAGTGATATGCACAAACAGAGCAGTGCTAGATGTTGGTCTGCTGTCATTGCATGATTTGCGTGCCGACTCATTGATTCGTGAGCAGGTCAGTAATTCAATTGTTATCGAATCATTGCCATTTTAATAATCATATTTTTTCTGCATATTTCTTTTACCTAGCCCGAGGGCGAGGTCAAAACTACAATGGCAATGCAAGCAGGCTTTTCTCTTTATTTTGTATCTAATCTAATGAAGTGTACCGTGACTGTATTTTAATATTGTGTTTGATTTTGTGTTGACAATAATAACATGAGAGTTTATTTAATTCATTATGTGAATATATATATATTCTTAAATTTTACCGTAATCGTGATTGTAATAATGATTGTAATCACCCCTCTCTGTAGCACACCACAACACCTTGTTGTTTGGTGCAATGTAATAATTTAAATAACAGTAATTAACTACTGACAGTATGTAATGTTCAAAGTTTTGCAACTATTATGGTAATTATGGAATTAGTGCTATCAACTAACCCTGACAAATTATATTTCAGGCTCAGGAAAGGCAAGACAAGTAATCCCATCCTGCGATGTGGGAAGGATCTGTGATGTCTATTCTGAACCGAATTGAATTGATGGAAAGTTTAGCTATGGAGATTGACCTGACACAGGTGAGTGTACTAATAGTCTGTTATAGACAAATTGTGAGGCACCCACAGTATGCAGCAGGTCGAAAAACAACCTGGAAAACTACAAACATTCCCACTAAAATATTAATAACTGAATGATGTGAATGCCTTCTTATCTATATCCCATTTCTGTCCAAAAAAATGTTACCTGCAGCATCTTGCATGTCACTACACACAATTTCAGTTATATTGAGACCAACATAAAATATATCAAACGTTTATTCACATAGTAAAACAATTACCAAAGAAATAAGGCTAACTAGAATGACTGAAACCAAGACTAAACATTGACCTAAAACAGTGACTTTTACCACCGGGAAATACAACCTGGAACATGGATATCACATTTACACACATCATTATTATGCCACAACATATCAAATATACTGGTAGTTTAGCTTAGGAAATAATTAATCTTTATAAAGCCAAGGCATTTTAACTGTTTCACCATCATCATCTGTACCAATGGCAATAGACTACTTGTTTTGATTGGACAGTAAATGTACACCAATCATGTGTAACAATATTACTTGTTCTGACTGACAGTAAACCAATCATGCATACCAATACACTACTTGTTCCTACCAACAGTAAATGTACACCAATGATCTCATTCTGGAATCTGCACCATTTCACTACTTCTTCTGACAGTAAATGTACACCAATCATGTGTATCCAATATACTACTTGTTCTGACTGAATCTACTACTTGTTCCTACCGACAGCAAATGTAAACCAAGCGTCTCATTCTCTACCAAATACACTACTTGTACTGACAGTAAATGTACACCAATCATATGTATCAATACACTACTTGTTCTGACTGATAGTACTTGCACACCAACCATCTGTTCCAATACACTACTGGCAGTAAATATACACCAATACACTACTTATTCTGATTGATAGTACATGTACACCTAACATATTCAATTCACCTTTCACTCATCCAGAGGTAGAAATCAGCACACTTTCCTCTGACAGACACCCCAGTATCCGAAAGACCTTGGCTGATAAATCAGACATGAGTACAACCTGTGTCACAGTTTATGGCTGTTTGGTGTGTGGCAGGTGCAGAAAAGTGACATAAGTTTTTCTCACGAATGACAAACGTCTTGTGATGTCGCTGTAGCTTAATTTCACTCTTTGACGTACCGCGATACCCGCTAGCGAGCGGTTGATAGCTCGTATGAGTTTACGAGTTCCGTCGTAATATCCCGTTGCTATGCCTCCAACAGAATGACCATCGCTAGAGCTTTCCGAGAGGAAGAACCAGGAATCCTTCTCTCTGATATTGTACCAATCGTGCGGGTACTGGATCTCCACCAACCCGCATTCCCATTCGCCGGACAGACTGATGCGTTGCTGTAAGGACGTCACGTAATGGGTCAACGTGTTGTCGGGATGCAGGTGCATCGACGCGTTGCTAGGCAACGTCAGGTAGAAATCAGCCGTCATCGCGTTTCACGGATGGATTGGGTAGCAGGTAGCCCAACGAACTACTCAACAGGGCCGTCCACAGATTAGAGTCGGTGTGACCGGTTGTCAGATTGTAGATGCTGACCGCGATGATCGTGTACAAGACGACGACCTGACACAAGAACACGATTTCCGCCTTGGGACAATCGGTGCAGAAGAGGTGCCAACGCGATGCAACAACCTCGTTGTCGTTGTCGTCCGTAACGTCTACCCCTTCGTTGTCTTCTTCGACGATGGACATCGTTGGAATGAGGAGTCGACCGGCGCGTAACTACTCTTTATACCGAACGAGCGCCTTGGTATCGATCCAGCTGTTGAACGAAGTGGGGTAGCCGTACCATTTGACTAACGCCTCCGTTCGTTTTCCCACCTTCCGTCGCTGCAGCACCGATTCCACGCGGTACAGTTTATCTTTCGAGACCAATACTTTTTGCAGTTCCGGTTCATAGAAGGTTCCGTCCAGCACCTCACCCAGATCGTCGACCAACCGGTACACGGGTGGATCGGAGGCGTGAACTTCGCGTATCGTGAAGAGCTCCTCGCTCCAATTTGCCATGTACCCTTTCTCGAACCGCCGCTTCGCTTTGCTGATGCGCACGCGATCATCCACCTTGAACTTTGGTACACCCTTACCATCGTGACCGTACAAGCGCTGCCACACCTCCTCTTGATTCGCCGCGTTCACTTGCGAAGGGGCCATGCCTATGCTTCGATGATAGGTGTCGTTGTACGACTGCACAAAATCCTGTAGCGCGTCGATGTACCGCACCGTCTGATATTTCGTAAAGTATCGCCACATACGCGTCTTCAGCGTTCTGTTGAACCTTTCGACAATACTCGCCTTGGTCTCCTCGTTATGAGTGGAGAAATGATGGACACCGTGCTCCTTCAACAAACGCCTCACGGATCTGTTGAGGAACTCCAAACCTTTGTCCGTTTGCAAGGTTGTAGGCGCAATGTTGACCAACAATCCTTTCAATGCCGTCACCAGAGACGACGCCGACTTGTTTTTCAGAGGAACGCACCAGGCCCGTTTTGAAAAGACGTCGATCACCGTCAACAGAAACACGTATCCGTCGTTGTCTTTTTTCAGTTTTGACAAGTCGACGAGATCGGCCTGCCACTGGTGGTTGCGTCCACCCACGATGACACGTCGTCTCTTGAATCGAATGCTCACCGATTTGTGTAAGGTGTACGCGTCTTGTTCCGACAACCATTGCTTGACGGCTTTCACTGGTGCGCGCGTGACACGTCTCAATGCGTTGACCCCACCATAACTTCCGACGCGTTTCGGATCGAAGTAGACGCGTTTGAGTGATTCTTCAACTCGACGCCCCATGGTTCGCACCACACGACTAGAGGAGACGAACTGAGGTAATATCTAGCGACGAGTGCGATAATATATAGTAGGATACAACACACTACTCCCACGACGATAGGTCGATATCCTACCATCGAAGTAGCGGCAAGACTTTTTTTGCGAGCGGGTAATAGTCAGCGGTCATGTACAACACGGAGACAAGTACTCCTGTCAGTGGGTAGTAGTCGACGGTCTTGTACAGCACTCCTAGGACTACCAAGCGATATGTGTCCACTACCGATACCATGGTTAACTGTTGAATCGTCGTAGCGCACACATCTTTTAAAAGGACTCCCAACCATCCAGTGACGGCAACCGACGCTGACGTTTTTTTCGAGGACTTTTGGACTGTTCCACTTGCCAACGACTGTAGGGGGTCCAACGCGGTAACGGACGATTTCTGGGTGTCACCACCGCCGGTGTTGCCGCCTGTCGTATGTAGCGTCTCCGTTCGACGTTACCGACCAATTCCATGGGTAGGTTGATACGTTTGAGCTGCTGCGCGAACGCTTGCCATCCTACAGGATCACTCTTTCTTCTTTTTCGCAATACATCGTTCACGAGATCCATCATGTTACTTCCAGGCACCGGCGTACCGCCGTGTATCAATTCGCCTCGATCGGTCCACGAGAGCTGGGTTTTGAGACGATCCATAAACTTCTTGGCCTTAACCTTCATGGTCTTTGGAACGCTGTCCACGATGTCGGCCTCTAAGGCAGAGGGAGCTGCTATTGCTGGTGCTGCTGCCGGCTTTTCAGGTGTCGCTGTTTCTGTTTCTGTCGTTGCATCATCGTTCACCACAACCACTCGTGTCGGCTGTTTGTCGCGTCGATCGGACAAGTGGTTGTATCGCTGCAACACCTGATTGTACAGTTTCACTTTGTCCCCATCGTTTAGGTCTTTTTTGATCGAGAATGGAGGTCATCTCGACGTCGAGTCCTTGCATGACCTTACCAACCGTGTCTGTAGGCGGTGGTGGTGATCGAAGGGTCTCCAACAATCGTGGATCCACCAAGGCCAGAGGCGCGCGCGATTACACACCTTTTCCGCGTAATACACCTTTTTCCTGTAATCGCCCCCTGGCGACTGTACCATTACTCTATGGTGGGGGTGGTGAGGTGTGGGAACCAGAAGATAATGGCTTCACTCGACTCACTACTACTCTATGGAGCTTGTCCATATGTAGAGGGAAATCACTAGCGAGAATACAACACCAAGCGTGCGTGGGGGTGGTCAGATGGCTATACTCCTCTCATTACTCTATGGTGGGGGTGGTGAGGTGTGGGAACTAGAAGGTAATGGCTACACTCGACTCACTACTACTCTATGGAGCTTGTCCATATGTAGCGGGGTGTCACTAGCAAGAATACAACACCTTTTTCAAGTTGCGTGTGACAGTGTATGAGATGGTGAGACAGAGCAAGGCAGGCTAGAGACAGTGTCATAAAGTGCAGAAATATATGCTGAGATGCCGAGAAAAAGCAAGGCAGGCTGGAGACAGTGTCATAAAATAAATAAATGTATGCTGAGATGGTGAGAAACAGCAAAGCAGGATGGAGACATTATCCTAAAAACAAGGAAAGTCGCACCATCAGCCTGAACGCTCAATACATGGTGGTGTTCAAGAATCCGCGTGACACGTCGCAGATAACGCACTTGGCACGACAGATGTATCCGGGTCGTGTCAAATTCGTGCAAGAAGCTTTCAAAGACGCAACGGCGGTACCATATGGCTACCTGTTGATCGATCTGAAACAGGACACGCCCGAAGATCTACGCTTACGTACGACCATTTTTCCGGACGACCCCGTCCAGTACGTCTACTTACCGAAGGTATAAAAACGCTGAGCGCCTGGTTCGAGTCTTCATTCGCACGATGTCCGAACTGGTGAAAAGACACATCCTGTGTATACAGGCGCTGAATAGATACAAAAACAACAAATTGAGAAGAGCCATCCTCGCCAACGCTGACGCCGATCTCATTTGTGCTCTGGCCGAGTGTGCCTACAACATCTTGAAAGGGAACGTTCCGTTGACTCCGACACATAGGAGGCGGTTGAAAAAATTCAGGAAAGAACTGCGCGAGTTGGCTAAGAGACGGTTGCCCATCGCGAGGAGGAGACACATCCTACAAGAACAGACCGGTGGTTTCCTATCGGCTTTACTAGCTCCGTTGGCAGGCTCGGTGATTCTTCCCTTGCTCAGACAGGTGCACGCGTAGATGGAGCACGCGCGAAAAATGGCCTTGGTGGATCCACGATTGTTGGAGACCCTTCGATCACCACCACCGCCTACAGACACGGTTGGTAAGGTCATGCAAGGACTCGACGTCGAGATGACCTCCATTCTCGATCAAAAAAGACCTAAACGATGGGGACAAAGTGAAACTGTACAATCAGGTGTTGCAGCGATACAACCACTTGTCCGATCGACGCGACAAACAGCCGACACGAATGGTTGTGGTGAACGATGATGCAACGACAGAAACAGCGACACCTGAAAAGCCGGCAGCAGCATCAGCTCCCTCTGCCGTAGAGGCCGACATCGTGGACAGCGTTCCAAAGACCATGAAGGTTAAGGCCAAGAAGTTGATGGATCGTCTCAAAACCCAGCTCTCGTGGACCGATCGAGGCGAATTGATACACGGCGGTACGCCGGTGCCTGGAAGTAACATGATGGATCTCGTGAACGATGTATTGCGAAAAAGAAGAAAGAGTGATCCTGTAGGATGGCAAGCGTTCGCGCAGCAGCTCAAACGTATCAACCTACCCATGGAATTGGTCGGTAGCGTCGAACGGAGACGCTACATACGACAGGCGGCAACACCGGCGGTGGTGACACCCAGAAATCGTCCGTTACCGCGTTGGACCCCCTACAGTCGTTGGCAAGTGGAACAGTCCAAAAGTCCTCGAAAAAAACGTCAGCGTCGGTTGCCGTCACTGGATGGTTGGGAGTCCTTTTAAAAGATTTGTGCGCTACGACGATTCAACAGTTAACCATGGTATCGGTAGTGGACACATATCGCTTGGTAGTCCTAGGAGTGCTGTACAAGACCGTCGACTACTACCCACTGACAGGAGTACTTGTCTCCGTGTTGTACATGACCGCTGACTACTACCCGCTCGCAAAAAAAGTCTTGCCGCTACTTCGATGGTAGGATATCGACCTATCGTCGTGGGAATAGTGTGTTGTATCCTACTATATATTATCGCACTCGTCGCTAGATATTACCTCAGTTCGTCTCCTCTAGTCGTGTGGTGCGAACCATGGGGCGTCGAGTTGAAGAATCACTCAAACGCGTCTACTTCGATCCGAAACGCGTCGGAAGTTATGGTGGGGTCAACGCATTGAGACGTGTCACGCGCGCACCAGTGAAAGCCGTCAAGCAATGGTTGTCGGAACAAGACGAGTACACCTTACACAAATCGGTGAGAATTCGATTCAAGAGACGACGTGTCATCGTGGGTGGACGCAATCACCAGTGGCAGGCCGATCTCGTCGACTTGTCAAAACTGAAAAAAGACAACGACGGATACGTGTTTCTGTTGACGGTGATCGACGTCTTTTCAAAACGGGCCTGGTGCGTTCCTCTGAAAAACAAGTCGGCGTCGTCTCTGGTGACGGCATTGAAAGGATTGTTGGTCAACATTGCGCCTACAACCTTGCAAACAGACAAAGGTTTGGAGTTCCTCAACAGATCCGTGAGGCGTTTGTTGAAGGAGCACGGTGTCCATCATTTCTCCACTCATAACGAGGAGACCAAGGCGAGTATCGTCGAAAGGTTCAACAGAACGCTGAAGACGCGTATGTGGCGATACTTTACGAAATATCAGACGGTGCGGTACATCGACGCGCTACAGGATTTTGTGCAGTCGTACAACGACACCTATCATCGAAGCATAGGCATGGCCCCTTCGCAAGTGAACGCGGCGAATCAAGAGGAGGTGTGGCAACGCTTGTACGGTCACGATGGTAAGGGTGTACCAAAGTTCAAGGTGGATGATCGCGTGCGCATCAGCAAAGCGAAGCGGCGGTTCGAGAAAGGGTACATGGCAAATTGGAGCGAGGAGCTCTTCACGATACGCGAAGTTCACGCCTCCGATCCACCCGTGTACCGGTTGGTCGACGATCTGGGTGAGGTGCTGGACGGAACCTTCTATGAACCGGAACTGCAGAAAGTATTGGTCTCGAAAGATAAACTGTACCGCGTGGAATCGGTGCTGCAGCGACGGAAGGTGGGAAAACGAACGGAGGCGTTAGTCAAATGGTACGGCTACCCCACTTCGTTCAACAGCTGGATCGATACCAAGGCGCTCGTTCGGTATAAAGAGTAGTTACGCGCCGGTCGACTCCTCATTCCAACGATGTCCATCGTCGAAGAAGACAACGAAGGGGTAGACGTTACGGACGACAACGACAACGAGGTTGTTGCATCGCGTTGGCACCTCTTCGGCACCGATTGTCCCAAGGCGGAAATCGTGTTCTTGTGTCAGGTCGTCGTCTTGTACACGATCATCGCGGTCAGCATCTACAATCTGACAACCGGTCACACCGACTCTAATCTGTGGACGGCCCTGTTGAGTAGTTCGTTGGGCTACCTGCTACCCAATCCATCCGTGAAACGCGATGACGGCTGATTTCTACCTGACGTTGCCTAGCAACGCGTCGATGCACCTGCATCCCGACAACATGTTGACCCATTACGTGACGTCCTTACAGCAACGCATCAGTCTGTCCGGCGAATGGGAATGCGGGTTGGTGGAGATCCAGTACCCGCACGATTGGTACAATATCAGAGAGAAGGATTCCTGGTTCTTCCTCTCGGAAAGCTCTAGCGATGGTCATTCTGTTGGAGGCATAGCAACGGGATATTACGACGGAACTCGTAAACTCATACGAGCTATCAACCGCTCGCTAGCGGGTATCGCGGTACGTCAAAGAGTGAAATTAAGCTACAGCGACATCACTCAAAAAGTATCCGTACGCATGTCACCGAGTACCGAATTCACAACCCAGGGTTCTATGAGAGTCATACTAGGTCTCGACGCAAGGACCATCCGTAGTCCTGAAAGTCACGTGCCGCTAGATGGTGATGGAGAGGTGTACACCTTCGTGAAAGAAGGGGATTCCGTGGTGGACATGAAGCAAGGGTTCGAGTCACTCTACGTGTACACGAACGTCGTGGAATCGCGCATCGTCGGCGACAGTCTCGTACCGCTGTTGAGGATTGTTCCGATACAAGGCGAGCACGGACATACGATCTCGAGACATTTCGAGCACATTCAGTACTTGCCCTTGCTGCGCAATGAGTTTGGAACAATCGAAATCGATATAAGAGACGATACCGGGCATGCCGTGCCATTCGAACGCGGCAAGGTGACGGTGACGCTTCGTTTTCGACGACGCAATACTGGTCTGTTCTGAAGAATGAATTACAACGATTATTACACCCGACAGGCGGGAGGCGCTCTACCCTACTTTGTCGGTGCCAGAGTGCAACGAGGACACGGGTTGGGTAGTCTGTTCGGAGGTCTGATTCGGAGCGCCATGCCACTCATCAAGCGAGGAGCCGTGGCTTTGGGAAAGGGGGCGTTGAAGACCGGCTTGCGCATAGCCGACGACGTCGTGTCCGGTCAAAACATAAAAACGGCGGCCAAACGACGCGCCACCGATGCCGGTAAAGATTTGATACGCGGTCTGTTGACGACTCCTGGCGTGCGACCGCAAAAACGTATAAAACGCGCGACGGCACCGCGACGGGTCAGTGCAGTGAAAAGACGTCGTAAAGCGCAGACGATTCGTGAACGTGACGTGTTCGACGATGGCTTTCGTGCATAGACAATCTTGCGAGGGGGTCAAGAGCGAACTCGATCTCTTCGGGGTGCCGCCGACCCAGACCAGCATCGAAGACGCACAATGGGTGGAACGCCAACCGATGGCCTCCCTCGAGTCGGGTGGTCCCATAGAATTCTTGCTACCCGGATCGGGAGACACTTACCTGGATCTCGCCAACAGCTACCTGCACGTGCAAGCGAAGGTAACCAAAGGCAACGGGACGCCTCTCGATCCCGACAACGCTGTGGCTCCGGTGAATAATTGGTTGCATTCGTTATTCAGTCAAGTCGACGTCTACCTAAACGGCACGCTCGTGACTCCTTCGACAAACACGTACCCGTATCGCGCCTATATCGAAACGCTTTTGAGTTACGGCAGCGAGGCCAAAGAGACTCAACTGACGAGTCAACTGTGGTACAAAGACACAGCCGGTCGCATGGATGCCGTCAACATTGTCGACGAGGACGTAATGAACCGAGGGTTGGTGTCTCGACGAGCGCACGTCACGCAGAGTCGTGTCGTTGAAATGATGGGACGACTACACGTGGACCTGTTCCTACAAGATCGTTACCTGCTCAACGGCGTCGACGTCAAGATACGACTGGTGCGAAGCAAGGACACGTTAGCGCTCATGGCCGGTGGTGGCAACCTCGATTATAAAGTACACATCGTCAACGCCACCATGTTCGCGAGGAAAGCCACACTGAATCCGACCGTTCAGATGGCGCACATCAAGGCACTGGACAAGGGCACGGCCAAGTACCCGCTGCGTTCCGTCGACTGCAAAGTATATTCCATTCCCACAGGGGCCATGTCGCACACGCACGAAAACCTGTTCCTCGGTACCCTACCGAAACGTCTGGTACTATGCTGCATCGACAACGACGCGTACAACGGTTCGTACGCGAAGAACCCGTTTCACGCCAAGCACAACAACGTCAACTTCCTCGCCGTTTACGTGGATGGTCGACAGGTACCCTCCAAACCACTCCAGCCGAATTTCGACGAGAATCGATTGATCAGAAGTTACCTCAACCTGTTCACCTCGACTGGCAAGGTATCACAGGACGAAGGGAACGGTCTGACTCGTGACGACTTCCGTGATGGGTACACCTTCTTTGGTTTCGACCTGACCCCGGACGCGTGTGATGGATCGTGCTTCCATCTGGTACAAAAGGGCAACCTGCGCATCGCTGCAGCGCTCCAACAGACCATCAACGTCGTCGTGTACGCAGAATTCGAATCGGTGCTGGAAATCGACAAGAGCAGGAACGTCATCTACGATTTCTGATGGAGACAAGCCAGATTGCACGTCTCCTGACGAGAGACGCACGAACTCGTTCGATCGTTCGCGACGTCGTACCCAAAGACGGACTGCCTACGATGATCGATGCTTTCCCGTTCGCTTTCGTATGCAATACTCACGACGGCGATAAACCCGGTCAACATTGGATCGCTCTCTACGTGGATGCCGACAGACGCGGTGAATACTTCTGCTCGTACGGACTACCGCCGCTACACGACGCATTTCGCGTGTTCCTGAACGAACATTGTTCCGAGTGGAGTCACAATGCCAAGATACTTCAGAGTCCTCTATCTAACGTGTGCGGACAATACTGCATTGCTTATTTGTGCTTCGATGTAACGGCATACCGATGAAGGCTTTCGTCAATACATTTGGTAGTGATTTAGTCGCTAACGATTGTCGCGTGTTTGATTGGGTTAAGACCCTGAGATAGGGTAAACTGTAATACAGCATAGCTTATTTATTGCTTCGATGTAGTAGTAATAATTACCAGCTGATAGTATCTGTATTGTGATGTAATTAAAAGATGATTGTGTGTGTGCACGACCGACTGCGTTTGTTCCGTTTTTAAGATGCCCGCGTTTCGACGGCAAGTATGTCCACATCGGAGGGTAATTATTCGCATACCGAAACGCGAGCATATACCCATCTCTCTCTCTCTCCAGATGGACACCCGAGCCATTCAGCCTGCTTAACTCATTAATCATCCACGATTTTTATGAAACTCATACGCATAACTTTTATGAAACTATAACCGACGAATCACAGCTCTTTACACCATTCACCGATAACGTACTGAACCCTGGTTGATTAGATGTCTCATTCATTGATACCGCACTCAATAACCGCCACGTCAGCGATATGTGGGCTCCCCCTCGGTTTTCCCTAAGTAACCGCCACGTCAGCGATATGTGGGTTTTTCCCGAAATTAAAATTAAATTAAAAGTAAATTAAATTAAATTAAACGCCACGTCAGCGATATGTGGGTTTTTCCCAATGTCTATTTTTAGTAACCTCCTCTGTTGCTCATTGAAAACGACTTACCTACTACTATTGTGGATGTATACCGGACATTTTTTTCTTCTAAATATAGTTGAAATTATCTAAGGCTTGGAAGCTTGCCGAACGAATCGAATTATTCGCCGCAATCTTTGGTCACGTAGATGACGACCCAGTGTTCTCTGGGCCCGTCTGACCTGTCAGTATTACGCACGAACGCAGCAGGGTATTTAGTAACTCTTCTGGGTAAATGGTTCCTCGGAACGACGCAAGATATTCTTCGTGACAGGATCTGAAGCCAGCAGCTCCCGTGTCTGTGCACCGTTCATTTTCACGAAATGATTCTCTCAAGCGGCTGTATGTGGCCTTTTGTAGTGGTCGACTTCATTATTGCAATGAACAATTTTTGCGTCGCTGCTCGATTCGATCTGTCATCTGATACAAGTGCGGTCTCGCCGCGACGTTTAGCCCGTCCACGTCGCTGCTCGAGCAGCCGACCCAAACAACGATGTCGACTAGACTAACGCCACGGAAAGAGTGCAGTGGCGCGTGACTGGCTCGAACAACGAGAGAGGGCCTTCTGTTATTACAATTCGTGATAGTTCTCCCGTACTTTCAGTGGTAGTTTATCCACTGAGTATAATGTTTTCTTCTCGATGTTTACGATGTTCACAATCTCGTTCCTTTTTTACATACAAATTGTATTTCATAAACACTAGGAGGGGTTTGGACTTTACATCGAACATACTGTATTTGGTCGGATATTGAGGCCGAAATTCTGGCATGTAAGTAACAACGTACTAGACAACTCGACCAACGCTCCTCTCGCACAACACCCTTGTGAAAATATACTATGGTATACCATGGAATTACATGCTTTTTCATATATGGTGTATGGTATTGTATGGCGGGACGGCAGTGGCTTGAGACCGACGTAAAGGAAATAAACGTCGCGGCGAGTCGGCAGTGGCGTGAGACCACATACATAAATAGAACACCCGTTAGTAAAACTAATTAATCCATTAAAACACTTTTTATTATTAAGTTTTAATGTTGGAACGCATATAATGTTAAAGGGGATGCTGAAAATTGCATTTCTTTACACACACGCGCGCGACACACACACGACCCACACACACGACACACGCACGCACACAAACACCACACACTGGTTTTTTGTTGATTACTCGAAAAATTACAAGTCACCAAAATTACAACGGGACCTGGGTATTTGTGAATTAGAAGAAAATTGTTCACTTATAAATTTTATTTAAATTAAAATATACATTTGGCTTTCCCTGGGGTCCTCAGGATTACTATTAGGCCTACGTATTAGCCTTTTCGTTTCAACGATCGCAGTAATCATCGATGTTACTTAAAAAATAATAGCTATATTTCAGGGCCTGATTTCAAGCTGTTGATTCTTGAGATGCCTGCACAATGTTATGCTTTATTAAAAAGTACATAGACATGTATACTCCACAGATGCCACAACATTACACTTTATTAAAAGTATATACAGATAATAACACATACAAACATTGCAAATATGAATACAACACATATGAATTGTGTTAATTCATGATGAGGGGTGAACACAGAATGACCATTTATTTCCAGTAGGGAGAGCCAGTAACTAACAAAGCAGCTTTAATATTGGTCATGCCACTCACGTTATCAACTCCTCAAATGGCTCTCAGAGACAAGCATTCTGTGGCAAGATTTGGCACTTACTAGCCACTTCACATGCCACGGTGAATGCATATTATAGACTACAAATCCATATCTGGCACTTTCGAATAGAATGAGTGTCATAGAAAATGTAAACCACAGATGCACATGTTGCCTCCATCCCAAAGAATATAGTTTCCAACTGCCTATCAACATGGAAGACAGCTGCGGACCACAGGAAGTCTTCTGCGCTACTGTTATGTACAACTTCGTCATGGAATTACACAGACACAACACAGTACCAGGACGCAACATCGACGTAATCAACCAACACCATTACATTTGCTATTTTGTATTTCACCACTTAAGTAATTACTGCTACACAAATAATTGTATTTTATATAATCAAACAAAATGCAACCGAACATTTTGTATAACTCCATTCATTGATACCTGATGGGTTTATGGTGCACTATCTCTGATAATTTTTGATAGAAAACAAACATTCTAATGATGAAAATTCAAATTCATATTTAACTGGATACTGTGGACATAACTGTAATTAACCAGTTGGCATGTATTAGTAGTTATTACATTTGTGCATGGTTGACCCCAGGTTTGTTTTAGATGCCGGATTTCATATATGGCAACAGCATGATTCTAACCTGAAACGCAGAGCCTTACAAAACTCAAGAGTTGAAAAACACTTGGCATCTAGAAACTGGAACAACTTTATGAAGTCATTCTGTTTCAATGTTACTATCACTTGAACATCATCAGTGCATGATATATACATAATTTATTTTAAATTATCTGGTAAAAAAAAACCAATGTTTCACATGATTAATAACTGAAGGTGTCTGTATCTTGCTTAGCTGTTATAGTCTCAACTTATAGAACACAATACAATTTTTACTTACAGATATACGTACAACTTCAATGTGTTCCCATTACATGTAGCCATAATCCTGCTCAGTTTCTGAACACGAAGATAATTTTCAGTGATGTGGCTACCCATCAACATACAGATCCTGAGCACATCCCCAGTCAAGGTTAACACCCTGAGCACGATCCTCAAGATTCCTCAGTGATGTGGCTGCTAGACATAGTGCACACCCTAAGCATGATTCTCAGTGATGTGATTGCCAGTCATGGTGCCCACCCTGAGCATGATCCTCAGTGATGTGGCTGCTAGACATAGTGCACACCCTGAGCATGATTCTCAGCGATGGGACTGCCAGTTATAGTGCGGATTAGTGCCCACCCTGAGCACAATCCTCAGTGATGTGCCCTGAGCATGATTCTCAGTGATGTGACTGCCAGTCATCACACACATCCTGAGCATGATCCTCAGTGGTATGACTGCCAGTCATAATGAGACCCTGAGCATGATCCTCAGTGATGTGACTACCAGTCATAATGTAGACCCTGAGCATGATTCTCAGCGATGTGATTACCAGTCATGGTGTAGGCCCTGAGCATAATCCTCAGTTAAGTGACTGTCAGTCATAATGTAGACCCTGAGCATGATCCTCAGCGATGTAAGGGCCAGTCATAATGCAGATCTTGAGCAAAAAAATTATCTGCAGGGATGTAGCTGTAAATCATGGTGCAGATCCTGAAACAGATCAGTTCAGGAGTCATGTCCATTATTGTTAGTATCAGTAAATACTATTATGGCAGTACAAAGCACACACCCTCTTGTCCAGATAATACAAAAAGTATTGTCTGAATGTGACTACAGCGGTCGGAGTAATACACATCATAATGTTTGAAGGTGGACACTCGTATCACTGCTGATAGAATGGATCCCCTCATAAAACATCAATGACATGGGAAAACATCACTTCCACCAGAAATTGTGATAGACGTACTACATATACGTTTATACTGAACAGCAATTTCTGTTTATTATAGTGACAACATCTGAGAACTAAAACTGTTACTACAACAAACGCAGATTTCCTGTCTTCAATGCTCACCTTTTCCATCACATGCAACTATCTTCACTTTGGTGGCGGATGCTGTTTCTTGGCTTTCCTTGAACTCCACATCATTCAGAACAAATGTCCATACATTGTCACAGAATCGATATGTATTCAGACGGCCCTGAAATAAAGAAAACTTGAGATCACAAAATTTTGTTGACAGAGAAAATGCAAACTACCATTATATACCTTAAATTCTGCAATCAGTTTATTTCAATTAACAAAAGTTACACAATTTGTTGGCTGTTTAATTTGAACTTTGTAACATGTTGACAATTATGCATCATGGGGCATGGTAGAGGCTAGACCATTAGACTTTCAATTGTACTTGAATGCTTGCCAAAGAAGGAAGTTGAGTTGGTGTTGAAATGAAAAGGTCTACAAGAAGGTAAAGTAGAATGCGCTTCGAACAGGACTTAGGATTGGATATTGCATTGTATAAAGAACATATTTATTTCATGGAAACAAATCCAGAAATTAAATATAGAGATTTAGACTACTTGTTGTTACTTGGCTATCTGGCTATTCAACAAATCAATGTACTCAACCTGAAATGTACATGCCAATTGTAGACAGTATAAAAGGATACATTATCAGACCAAAGAATCAAATAGGGATAGGTATTAGGTATAATATTAGGGTATGTAATAGAATATATTATTTTAGCTTCCAGCAGACAACTCACCTACCCCTTTTATGAGAAAGATGTAATTTGCAGTTATTTTATCAAACAGAAAATTGACATATTAACTAAGTGATTTGTACTACATATATATCTAATTATAAATTTAACCATACATTTAACATAATACAGTGGAACCCTCTATTAAGGATACCCTCAGGACTAGGCCAAAAAGTGACCTGAATAGTGAGGTGACTGTATTAGCGGCCACAACTTAATGTCCAATACTGTTATGGAAATAACTTGGAATTGTCCCAGGGTGCCCATAATGGTGAGGTGGATGTATTACCAAGGTGATCGTAAGCAAGGTTCACCTGTACTAGCTTTACCTTTACGTCTAGTGTGTGCAATATATTCCCACCTTGAAACTTATTCTGTTTTTCACCCTCGTGGATAGGGCATTGTTGATGGCTTTGTCGAACTGTAGAAGGACCTTCAGTGCCAGTTGAGGTGTAATCTGGCCACACTGAAAACAAACAACAGACAACTATAACACACTAATGAAGGTAACGAAACAATGGACTTCCTTGTTTCGGACTTTGAATAATAATCATTATAATATAGTTCTACACTATTATGATTCTAAGTGCAAGTTATATTCAATTGTTAAAGGTAAACAAGTCATGGTTTTGGACCTATGCACCTATAAGTTATTATAACATAACCATTTGCAACTACAATTAATAATATCACACCAGAGGTTCACTAGGACAACATTTTTTGAACATACATCATTTTAATTTTATGGGCCGCACCATACTGTTAGATAACACTACGTCACGAGGTGATATTCTGGCAATATTCGCTCGCCAAATGAAAATATATTTGTATACACCTATTCTTGCCAATAGGATTATGCCATGCTATTTGCAAACAAACTCAACTTATGTAACATGTTTTGGCATTTGTTTACTAAACTAGTCTTCTTTGTCACAAAAAAACATGATTGTTTGAGACTTTGCATTGGTTCTGTGTATGCCGGCCTCCCTTAATACGTCACTTTAGTCTGGGTCACCCTGATTTTTTAGAACTGCACATCGGTCACGCTAGTTAACATGTCAGCGCTCAGTCATTCGGAGAAATGACCGGATTGTCCAACTTTTAGAACACATTCTGAGTAAACCACTGGCATGATATTCTTGATTTTAGTTGCACATATTATCTCTTTTAGATGCATAGCCCCAAAACCATAATTTGTTTCACCTTAAACAGGTAAACTACTACACCCAACTGTTTACTATAATATATATATATATATATACTATTAATTGCGCTCTCCACTAGGTCTATGAGAGTCAGTTAGACTAGGTAGCACCTGTATCATATTTTACACTTACAATGGGCATTTGTAAGGCTACTGATAAGCCTTGTATAATTTGCCCATATCTTCAACCAGTTTTTATCAATTCTATTTTTTATGTTCATAGATGGTGCAGATATAATATTGTTGCGCAATGAATTGGTGTCTACATAGCATCATACATTGTTGTTTGTTTAATTTTTAATGTGTCCTCTGAGGTTATTTAGAAAATTTTAATTAATGTAAAAATCTGAGAACACCCCAGTTAACAACTTAAAAGTCTCAATTAAATCTCGTAATCTCCGTTCTTCTAGTCTATATAGTTTTAGTCGTGTTAATCTTTCCTCATATGTAAATTGCATTACCAGTTTTAATAATAATAATAACTTTTATTTGTATAATGCTGTAAATCCAGATATAAAACCTGTTCAGAGTCACTTAAAATACAACATTTGTAAGACATAATTTCATAAATAAATATAAATTCTATAAATAATCTTCAAATGCTGTCTTAAAAAGTTGAGACTTAAACGATTCGAGTGAGTCAGCGACACAGATATGTATCGGCAGATCATTCCAAAGGCGCGACGCCGTCACGGAGAAACCCCATCGACCATACCATTCCATATCATGGCGTGGTACGGTTAGTAGGTTGCTGTTAGCGGAATGAAGCCGGCGCCCTGGTGTGTACGGCGAGATCATATCAACAATGTACATGGATGCGAGATCGTGTAATGCACGGTAGGTCAACAGAAGAATCTTGTTGTTGATTCGCCATCGGACCGGCAGCCAGTGAAGTGCAATGAGGGAGGGCGTGATGTGCTGATGGTCGCAGCGGTGCTATGTCACACCCACATATGTTGATTGTATCAACAGTTGGAGGAGCTTTACAGTAAGGCACACAGAAAACAGTTGCCTCTGTCTTGGCCTCATTTAGCATTAAGTGATGGTCCATCATCCATCGTTTGACATCAACTGTGCATCGTTTGATTCTTCAGATAGCATCCCCTACCTCACAGGGCTTGTCACGAGGGAATTCCGTGTACAGCTGTGTTTGGCGAATATGGCACTAATTAGCATGCAATAGATAGTGAACAACAGGGGCCCAAGAACTGAACCCCTGCGGCACACCACAATACAGCTATCGTTGCGAGATACGACATCGCCAATTTTTATCGCCACCATTCTGTTGGACAGGTAAGACGACAGCCATGGCAGTGCCGGGCCTCGTATGCCTATTAAATGCATCTGTAGCAGTAGCATGGTGTGATCCACGCTATAGAATGCCACAGTAAGGTCGAGCAGAACGAGTACCACTCCCTTTCAATAATCAAGCGCCTGGATGATGTCGTCATGAATACTGTGATGTGGGCAATATGCACTCTGGAATAGGCGGAGAAGTTTGTTTTTTTGTTGATGTAGCGCCAAAGGTCAGCTGTGACATGCCACTCCAACAGGTTCGAAACAAAGCTGAGTTTTGAAATTAGGCGGTAGTTCTTAATGTCATTTGCGTCTAGACCTGTCTTCTTCAGCAGTGTCGTGACTAGCGCATGTTTCATGTCGGATGGAACTGTTGCTGATTCCAGCGATAGATTAATGATGCTGGCTAGAGTTGGTGCGATGATGTTAATGTTCGTCTTCAGCAGTGCTGTTAGCAAAGGGTATAGAGAGCAAGATTTGCAAGGGCATTTGTTCAAGAGGAAAACCTCAACATACTAACTGACTATCATCATACTAACTGACTATCAGCATGGCTTCCGTAAACGTAGATTTTGTGAAACCCAGCTCATCCAAACAGTTGATGACCTAACCAATGGCCTCCATAATGCTGGACAGATCGACGCTGTGCTGCTGGATTTCTCTAAAGCATTTGATAAAGTGTCTCATCCCCATCTGGCAATCAAACTATATCATTACGGCATGTGAGGAAATACATTGGACTGGATCCAAAGCTTCCTGAGTAACCGTACCCAAGAAGTAGTCCTCAAAGGCAAAAGGTCATTCACAGCTGCTGTCACCTCAGGCGTTCCACAGGGCACAGTTTGCGGCCCCGTCCTCTTCCTATGTTACATTAATGACTGCCTCCTGTACCGGAACATCAATGCAACAGCTGACGCAGATAAATTACAAGATGACATCGACAGGTTGCAGAAATGGGAGGCAGACTGGTTGATGGAGTTCAACCCAGACAAGTGTGAGATTATCAGAATCACCAACAGAAGGCAGAAGAAAGTAGTCAGCTGCTACTCGATCCATGGAAAAGCTCTGAAGGAGGTCACTGGTGCCAAGTACCCTGGAGAAACCATCAACAGGAAATTAACATGGAATGACCATATCGCCAACATAACAAAGAAGGCTAACAACACTAGGGCTTTCTTACAGCACAACATCAGCAGCTGCCCCCTAACCATCAAATCGCGGTGTTACCAGACCTTTGTAAGGCTTATTGTGGAGTATGCGTAGACGGTATGGGACCCATCCACCAAAAAGTACACCAAAGCAGTTGAGAATGTCCAGAGACAAGCATCCCGCTTTGTAATGAACGACTACCGGCGACGCAGCAGCATAGGGAACATGCTTGAGAGTTTGGAATGGAAGTCACTAGAGAGAAGACGAGCTGAAGCCAAGTTGATTATGCTGTACCACATCAACCACAAACTGGATGATGTGACAACGAAGTCACTCGCCGCCGCACCAACACATACCAGAGGCAGCGCTTATCACTTCTACAAGACTTTCACCCATGTTGATGCCTACAAATTCTCATTCTTCTCCAGCGCCATCAGACTATGGAACAAGAACAGATAAGAATTAGTTAGCCAACCATCAGTAGAAAGGTTTAGACAATGCCTTCTCACCATGCCAACATAGAACAATTATACAGTCCTTATTATTAGATATCATATAGTCCATGCACTAATGTATTGCCTAACTACGCAAATGCGACATATTCTGACCTACACGGACCTGAACCAGCATTACATCACCCGCTCCCACGCAATAGTGATCACAGCTTGAAAATATTCTAGCCACATTTATATGTGGCTAACATAGAATTATGAGCTCAAATGGAAGAAGAGTCGGATGATAGTGGTGGCTGTCGTCGATGTGAATGCTGACAGAGTGCAATGTTCGTGATTGTTGTCGATTTGTGACAACGGTGGAGACGTGTCATAGTAATTCAGCGAGTGTCGGATTTTCGCAATCTTTTCGAAGAAATATACAAGAAAACACATGCGAGCTACTGTTCTTGGGAAGCATAGGTGGTAATTTGCACCCCATGATGTTATTCATGACTTGGTACATAGCTTTCACATGGGCAAACTCTTGGATTTTCTGGCAGTAAAACGCAGATTTAGCCATCACTAGTTGCTTTTTGTAGAGGTCTCGTAGAGTCGTGAAAATGTCTAGCAACATCTCTCGCAGGTTGGTCCTCCCTCGCCAACGCCACTCTGCTTGTCGAAGTTGTCGCTTTGCATCTGACAGGGTGTCTTGGGGCAGATGCTGATAACACGGGTGGTGAGTGGTGCATGAGTATTTACCAACTGTGCAACTGTGCAGTCGTTTGGGTCAGTTAGCAGTTGCGATGTGTGTTTTGTTGCCCTATGCTATGGCTATGGGTCCTGGATGGTTCGGCCCATGACGGGTTTGGCCCACGTCGACGGATGGTTCGGCCTAGTCGATTCGGCCCACGCACACGGATGGTTTGGCCCACTTCACTGTCGCTATTGAATTCAGCGACGATCGATACGGCCCACTCTAGTAGAGGACATCTAAGCGGCGGAAATCTAAGAATAGTCGTTTCGGCCCAATAAGAAAGGCGGAGCGGTGGAAATTATGATTGTGCACAGAAACATACAAGATTTAACAAGATTGCCATCCCAAGTAACAAGTTCCAGATGTCAAGTGGAAATGGAAGCCATTGGCTTATCGAGAGTCCAACAATTTTCTCATCTATATGTAGCCCGCCCTTATAAAATATCTGTCAATTCTATTTTGAAACATATTCACACTACTAGCATTAACACAATCATTTGGCAGTTTGTTCCATTTATCACCCTCTGTGAGAAAGAGTACTTTCTCATGTCCAACCTACACTGCTCCTTAACTAATGCTGCTTTATGTCCTCTGGTTCTACTGCCTTCTTTAAGTTTGAAGAACGCACACGCTCACACGCTCACATAATAATACAGAACTATTTATAGAAATATAGCAATATAAATAAAATAAATTGTATGGAAGTGAAACATGGAAAATTAACGAAGGAGACAACAGAAAGTTAGATACATTTTTTTTCAAGTGTTTAAGATGAATCCTACAAATTCGATGGCCATACGTTGTATCAAATCGAGATATTCTGGCAAAAACAAAATTGAAGACAATCAGCACTGAGGTCAAGATAAGAAGATGGAAGTGGGTAGGACATATCCTACGAATGGAGAAGAACAGCAATTGTGAGACTGCACTGACCTGGACGCCTGAAGGTAAAAGAAAGGTTGGGCGACCAAAGACAACGTGGCGATCAACTATTGAAAATGAAAGACGTATACTGGGGTGGAATAGCTGGAACGAAGCCAGACGTGTAGCAGCTGACAGAACAAGATGGAGGAGATTCACTTCGGCCTTATGGGCCACTGGGCCCGAAGAGGATAGGTAGGTAGGTAGGAAATAAAATAACAGAAAGCGATTGACATAATAAAATAATGAACCAAATTTAAGTAATTAATGTCTAAGGGAAACGTCCACAAATAAAAGTAATAACTAGTTGAGTTTGTATTGTAATATATAATGTATTGACTTCATTGTTTGTTTCATCAGGAAATCTTAACTTAAATGTTTAATAGCATGACTTAATTGTTTGTGTGAGCACATTTTATATGATCAAGCCCTTTGTTAAATTAATCTTATTAAGTCAATTGGGCATATTACAAGTTGCAAAGAGGTGTCATTAACGTTTTCGGTTCTATTGTCCCACGTTAGTAGCTGATTTCTAGGAATAGTAGTTTCGGCCCACGGCGTGATGTAGTAGTGTTGGAAAATTATGTATTGGTAGTTGTTAATAAAGACAGAAATGTAGCGTATGACATGCAAACAGTTGAAACTAGCGAACTTAATAACATATAACATTTCGCAATTACAACACTCAATTTGCTAACAATTACAATTAGTTAGTCGTTTTGGCCCACGGAGCCCGCCATCACTGGTTGCATACACGGATGGTTCGGCCCATGGCCATGCGAGCGAAAACACTTCACGGTTCACCGGTCGCGACGTTGGATGGTTCGGCCCATGGCATGGGCCGAACCCGTTATGGGCCGAAACATCCGACACCCGGCTATGAGCACTTTCTCAAGCATTAAACTATTTATAGCATAATAATTATATTTATTCAAGTCACATATATTTGCATTTGTTTTAGAAATTCACTAGTGCGCGAGGACATCTCACCGTACTGGCGTACAAACACGTCACGAGATAACTGCATTATCGCCCACGTTGCTACAAAACGACGACGTGTAGTAAATACCTGTATTTCATATATTAATAGAAACAGTGTTTATAACCTGTATAAGCTCGTCTAGACTTTCTTGCAGTGTATGACCGATTGTTGTATTTCTGTATAGTTGATAACTCATGATTTGATTTCGGAACCTTCGGCTACAAACTATTCGTTGCAAATCCAAAACAAATGTTTACCATTTCGTACGAGAAACTACGAGAAAACACTTTTCAAGCAACATCCTCGAATACAATTTAATATAATTACTCCACAATTTAGTGTTTGTCACACTGTCTACCAATAGTGAATATTTCAAAAAGATTAGCTAGTTTATTACAACTGAACTCAAGCTAAAGAACGAGATTTGGTTCAAGAAAACAAAATGGCCGAATGTGGCAGCTGTGACAGCGAAACAGTAGATTTAGGACATATTTTTAGAAGCCAAGCAAAATATGGTACAACTGCGCATACTGTACACAGAGATGATGTGTATGTTAAACACAAGATCAAGCCAGAAGAAACTTTGCAAGGCATTGCCTTAAGCTATAGCGTTACGGTTGGTATTTCTCTCAAGAAAACAGTCCTATCAGTGACACTGACTGTCACTGACAGAGAGTGAGATAGTCACAGTGTCACTGACGATCTGACCTGTCACTGAATAGCTGTCAATGAATTAGTCTCAGGCCAGGCAAGTCGATCTGTGGCCAGCTCAATCCATGACCATTTGGCCCAAAACCCAATTCGGTGTGATTACAATAATTCATTACAAATAATATACAAAGCCAATATTTGTTTGATATTTGTTTTGCAAAACAAATCGTATTAATGATTATTAGTAATGGTACATTTATATACATATTTTTTTGCACTTTTTAATTTTGTATATCTATATTACTATAATATCAAGGTGTATATTTACATAATGCATATTGAATATATTCCTTTGTCTAAAATAAAAGATTGATTGATATTGATTAAACTTGTTGGACCTGGCTGTGCTAAGTTAGTAGGATAATGAAATTATTAAGTAATTTTTTAATGGCAGTTTGGCATAAAAAGGTGTTGACCTGTCGCATTTGCACATTAATTAGCCAATATTTACTTATTAATTGCATCAATAGGGTTATGAAATTACTCTGTTATGTATATTTTATGATCGTTTAATGAATTTGTAAACCCTGAACAAATTATGTAAATATCTTCATAATCATGGAAGTTATGGCCTTTTTTCAAAAGGTGTCGGCCTGTTGAGTTTATACATTAATTAGCCAATGTTGACTTATTAATTGCATCAATTGAGTTATAAAATGAGTGTGTGATGTATATTTATAGCCTTGGTTAATGAGTTTGTAAACCCTGAACAAGTTATACAAATATCTTTATAATCATGGAAGTTATGGCCTTTTGTAAAAAGGTGTTGACCTGTTGAGTTTTTGCATTAATTACCCAATATTGACTTATTAATTGCATCAATTGAGTTATGAAATGAGTGTGATGTATATTTATAACCCTGGTTAATGAGTTTGTAAACCCTGAACAAGTTATACAAATATCTTTATAATGATGGAAGTTATGGCCTTTTGTAAAAAGGTGTTGACCTGTGGAGTTTTCGCATTAATTAGCCAATATTGACTTATTAATTGCATCGATTGAGTTATGGAATGAGTGTGTGGTGTATATTTATGACCCTGGTTAATGAGTTTGCAAACTCTGAACAAATTATACAAATATCTTCATAATCATGTAAGTTATGGACATGTGTCAGTGTGGATTATGCATATTTATGACCATACTTAATGTGCTTACAAATCCTGAACAAATTATTAAAATATATGCAAAAATAAAAAGGTTATGCCATTTTAATCATACATTGATTAAAAGAAAACACAAAAATGAGTCTTTTTCCTGTATACGAGATAATTTTTTTTAATATTTTTACTGTATTAAAATCGCAATATCTTTGGATGTAATAAAGATATATTAATAAAATAAGCAGTTTTTGGTTCCTTTACATTTCACCTTTCATTTAAATCAATTGCCAATGTTCTATCATGATATCTAATTTTTCTTTGAAGTGCCTATTGACAGCCACTACATTTGTAGCAGATTTTACACAACAATTCCAAGGTACGTGAGGGTATCAGTATTCCCAGGCATGACGGTGAATGGCCGGGAACAATGTAGATAATTACTCGTACTGGATTGTTTGCCAAAGTTTTATCTTGTCTTTTTCAGATTGAACAAATCAGAAGGGTGAATAATTTGTGGACAAACGATAGTTTATTTCTCCGGTCACACATACACATCCCATTGCCACGTATTCCTGCCAATGAAGACCTTGCCAATGGAGCGGACTCATCATGTGCTATTGTAGACAACGAAGATGAAATTGTTTCCATTGATGATTTGAGGAGAACTAAAGAATCAAATGCCAAATCCGAGCTCCCTGAGTGTCTTTCATTGCCGCCAGTATCAGGCAAGGACTTCTTAAGTAAATTTGATGCATCATTGGCAAAGATAAAGTCCAGTGTGGAGAAGTTAGAGGAGAAATCAAAGTAAGTACCAACTGGTATTAATTACATGTTATGACACTAAATGGAATGCTTTACCACAGTAGAATACATCAAACTGTTTTTACTAGTAATATGCTGTAATTTGTAAAAAATACTTTTTGCCAGCTGTCCTGGTGAAAAGCCAACCCGGGTTGTATGGCTTAATTGCTGTCATCCAGTGCAAATAAACTTAATTCTTGTGGTAACCATCAGGGCGTCACTGTTTAAAAAACTAATAATGTATACATTTTTTGCGAATTTAGACAACAATCATGAAAATTGCAACATTCATGTTAATATTTAATTTCCTTCAAACTTGTGCTGCGATTAAGAAGAGTTTAAACCCTGCACAGTTAGACTTAATCCTGCCAAAAAAACGTTTAGTGTCATAACATGTACCACAGTAAAATACATCAAACTGTTTTTACTAGTAATATGCTGCAATTTGTAAAAATACTTTTTGCCAGCTGTCCTGGTGAAAAGCCAACCCGGGTTGCATGGCTTAATTGCTGTCATCCAGTGCAAACAAACTGAATTCTTGTGGTAACCATCAGGGCGTCACTGTTTAAAAAACTAATAATGTATACATTTTTTTGCGAATTTAGACAACAATCATGAAAATTGCAACATTCATGTTAATATTTAATTTCCTTCAAACTTGTGCTGCGATTAAGAAGAGTTTAAACCCTGCACAGTTAGACTTAATCCTGCCAAAAATGTACTTTCAGGCTGGGAAAATATAACGATTGGGAAGTATTCGAAAAACAATGAGAGGTATGACAAAACATGCAGGTTAAAGCTGGTGTCATAGCCAGAAGTGATGGCCATTGTTAAACTCATACCTGCATGTTGGGCATGTCTATTAAAAAGTTTCATACTAAATAATTGTGAAGGTAACACATTTTTGCATGGAGATTTGTAGGTCTTATTATATAACAATTAACACACTGGTTACCTGCAACCTTAACAATAACATACATCACAGTTGGGTGTCTCCATCATGTCGTTGTTACTATAGCTATATCAAGTTTCATTCAGTGGAGCTTTTATTTTAGATATGTTTAGTCGGGGATCCACACTGCAAAAAGGCAACTATTTAGGGATAGAGTAGATATAGTTTAGTGTGGAAAGCAGACCTAATTTTTTTTTATTAGATTGGTGCATCTAGATGAATAATCACAGGGCCTGCTCTGCCATATCTCTTGCAAAACCTCCAAAAATTTTATTTTAAGAAGGGTACCCTAAATTGACAATTTCCGTGACTTGTGTCAGGGAACGTATTGACTATTGCACATATTACTCCATGGAAATCTGTTTATATAATATATGTAGACAAATGGACTACCAAATGAAAGCTAAACATCCGCTGCATCTGTTGACATGTGGTCTGTTACTGTATCTTGAGTACTCGTGAAAGAAGAGCTCTATAATAACAATGACCCTGTTGTTATACCGAGACTCCAAAAATGAATCACATAAATCATAACATAATTTTATATACTCTTGAGTGCCGAATAAGCGTCCCTATGTACGCGTATTTTTTTTAATGAAAAATGCCACCCCATACGCACCTTATTTGGCACTATACTATTATTAAATTTAAACATTTGTGCCAGCCTATATTCTCCGATAATCGTGGCAAATTATGCATGGTATAATTTCTAGGAGAGCAATCGCTCTCACTCCCATTGCTAGCACTAATCAATCATCCACAGAGCGGTTTACCGCTCGTACTAAGATCACTTGCTCCCATAGAGTTACAACATTAATCACCCCCCTATAAACAAGAGCGGCAAGTCAGCTGCAGTGAAGCCGGTGTGGACCACTGGCCGGCATTTCATTGCACGGCAGAAACAGTTGCATCCACTGCATGACACATAGGGTAATACTGTTTATAGTGTGAACATAGCATGTTAAAAATAGTTGTCTAACATATGTAGTAAGTAAGTAAGTGAGTAAGTAAGTTAATGTATTTCCTCCTCACCATCATCATGTACAATATAAGGCAAACAAAAGATGAATGTGTCTACCAGAGAATTATAAACTAGTAGCCAGTGACGATGACACCAGGAACCAATTAACTTGCACATGAGCATCTCTAGTCTAGAGCAATGCACAAAGAGATGCTCGTGCTGCTGCTGGCGTGAACTGTGTGGTTGCCTGCAAGTGTTCAACTAAACCAGACAAATGTGCTTGTGTCCTTGATTCTGAATGTGACGATGATGAGTAGAGTTGTGTAGCACTGATCAAATACAAATAGAGCAGCATATCAATACCTTTCATTTAGTACCAATATTGTACTTTTTGGGTGCAAATGGATCTTTTTAATGAAGCATATGTAATTGTACCAAAATATTTCCACTCAATTGAAATGGTTATTCAAAATTTTTTAAAGTTTGTTTCTACATATATACTGTAATATTATAGATATATAGTATTAGTAAAAATGGGAATTTCATTGTTGGCCATCTGGAAATTCAAAATGGCTGATTTAATTCGAGTTATCCATATTTTGTATGCAATAAAAAAGTTTTAAAATAAATTCCTGCTTATTTGGGTCCAAAATGTAAGATGAAATTGTATTTTAGAGATTTTTTGGGTTGTTTTGGGTTGTCATGTTGCCTACACTATAACTATATTTGTATATAATATATGGATATACATTTGGTATCAAACTATAGCTAATAAACACCTCTTTCACAACAAAATAAGTAATAATTATAATGCTGCCACCAAAATATTTTTAACAGCTTATGTAAAATTATGTTGTGATTTGTATGACTAATTTTTTGGAGTATCAGTATAACAATAGGGTCATTGTTATTATTGAGCTCTTCTTTCACAAGTACTCAATATATAGCGACAAACCACATGTCAACAGATGCAGTGGCTGTTTAGCTTTCTTTTGGTAGTCCACTTGTCTACATATATTATATACGAGATACAGAAAAAATGCGTGCAATAGTTAATACGTTCCCTGACGCAAGTCGCGGAAATTGTCAATTTAGGGTACCCTTCTTAAAATAAAATTTTCACAGGTTTAGCAAGAGATGGCAGAGTGGGCCCTGTGATTATTCATCTAGATGCACCAAGCTAAACAAATGAGGTCTGCTTTCTACACTAAGTGTGTCCTCTCCTTTCCCCAAACCTGGCTCTGGATCCCCAAACCTGGCTCTGGATCCCCAAACCTGGCTCTGGATCCCCGTAGAGTTATTTGTAAGAAATTTCTGTTCTTTTTACATTGACAACCAACTAACATTCTAAAAGTTTATGATGATAAAAAATGTAGTAGCTGCATGCATTGCATTCCATCTGCACCCTATTAAAATACATATATAAATACATACATATTGTTATATATCTATACGCACAAGGGTTTAAGAGTTCATTTGCATTTTATTGCTTACAGTCCAAGTGTTGGTTTTGTAACACAGACAATTTTTGAATTATTTTTTATAGAGTTAGTATAATGTGCCGACTGGTAAACTGTTGTTAATTGTAAATTTTTTATTATTATTTGGAACTTGTAATTCCTAGCACATCAGTATCTTCATACAAAAAGCCTGACTTAAACATGTCTAAGTGGTAGACACAGTTGCATGTATACAAACACTAACAGCATTAACTAAGACACTATAAGCCTAATCTTAGTGAATCCTTGTGTGCCCTTGGATGGGTTGGTGTACCACTCATCCTATGGCCAATAGCCAGCTACAAGCAAAAATAAGAACTTCACTGGCTAAACGATTGTTATCATCATTACCATTTCAGGTGGGTTGTTATGTTGTTGACTGTTGATCATTGTTGTTGACTACACTAACGCTAGGGACTAAGGGTGTAACTTTGTTTAATGGAAATGTTTGTTTAGATCTAGATTATGTGAAGTGCTTGCCTCCTGTACAAACAGCTTGCATAGGTGGGATAACGCCAAAATGATGACAGGTCAGATTAAATCTGCCTGTCTAGCCAGGCTTGGGGGTTTGGTGCTGTGGATTTGTTTATTTTAATTGTGTATGGAAGTACGAATCTACCTACCTAAAAACTTGCGAAATTACTGATGCTTATACACTGCACCATACATTGCTGAGTACATGTTACTAGTATTACTGCTACCACAAATACCAATGTTTGGTATCAGTGGTCAACACTGGTCATTTATAGGAAAACTGGTAATTTTCCCAGTATTTTTGTACGTGCTGTGACCGTTTTCTGACTATTATGTGAGGTTGAGTAGTTTGGTGGTTGGGGCACCAGATTGCTCAGTCGGTGGACCAACGTTCGAGTTCACCTTGCATGCTGCTGTTTCGATGCTTAGGTAACTTTGTTCACCCCACATTGACCATGGCTTTCATATTGTTCCCTTCTATCTGGTGGCATCTATGCCAGGAGAAAATAAAGATCTCTCAACCACATGAGCCATGGCAGAAGGCCAGAAGCATCCATAATGTAGTTCTGTCCAATCTGTCAACCACCGCTCATGGGGACGTTATTGAATTAATGAATTTCCTTAGTATGACAATTGGGAAGGTCAATTTATTAAAGTAACTGGTGGTGGGCTTTCTAAAGATATAATAATTGGTAACATTTACAGGCCCCCAAAAGACTATAAAAAAATTTATAAACAGTTCCTTTCCAAATTCACACCTATCATTTCGTCATTTGACAGAATAAACGAAAAAGAAGCATTCACAGAATTTTTTTATACTTTAATATCATATAGCTTTTACCCCCACATCACACTTCCTACTAGGCTCTCCAAAAATAATGGAACCCTAATTGATAATTTTAACTAAATCTACAATGAAGCCTAAATCAGGTATTTTAACTAAACAATTATCAGACCACCAGCCATATTTCACTTTTCTAAATACAGTTTCCCACACAGAACCTTTACCAAGATATATAAAAATTACTGTACAGAACTCTGATACAATATCTGATTTTATACACAAGGTTTTCTCATCAAATGTTTACAGTAAACTCGACAAATCTCCTAATGCAAACCCTAATGTAAATTATGATATTCTACATGACGTAATGCAATGTGCAAAAAATAAACATATGCCATATAAAACAGTTAAACTAAAAAAATACAAACACAAGAAATCCGCTTGGATTACGTTAGGTCTGCTCAAATCCATTTGATACAGAGATAAATTATATAAGACACTAAAAACCAAACCAAAATACTTTGCAATTCGGATCAACCTGACTACCTATGATACTATCCTTAATTCAAAAATAACATTAAAAAACATGGGCAACAATTAATGGTATTCTTTCTAGAACATACAGAAAGAAAACGTTCCAATATCATAGCAGATAAAACGGCAATTGCAAACACATTTAATTCAAATTTTACCAATATTGGCCCAAATTGAGCCAACCAAATACAAAATTCCACAAATAAAACTTTCGGATACTATCTTAATGGAAACCATAACAATGTATTTAATGTTCAACTTATTAATGAAGAAGCAATATCTAAAACAATAGATATACACACAAAAGCAAGTTGCGGATTTGACGGTATTTCTTGACGGCTTCTAAAGTTAATTAAACCTGTTTTGACAAAATCTTTAAGTTTAACTTTAATCACAAACCAAATATTAACTACGGGTATCTTCCCCGACAAACTCAAAACTACCAAAGTAAGACCAATTTATAAAAAAGTGGACGAAACCCTATTCTGCAACTACAGGCCAATATCAATCTTACCTGCAATTTCAAAAGTCATCGACACAATTATTTACGACCAGCTAGATTCTTTCTTAAAAAGACACAAACTTATGTACGACAGTCAGTATGGATTTAGAAAGGAACATTCTACCAAATTTGCCGCTGTTGAATTAATTGATAATATATTGACACATGTGGTTAATAAGAAAATACCTATAAATATTTACTTGGACCTGTCAGAAGCATTTGACACTCGATAAGCTAGAGTTTTATGGCGTAAAAGGAGTAGCTTTAGACCTATTCAAAAATTATTTAACAAATAGAAAACAGTACGTAGAATTTGAAGACGCCCAATCAGATATGCTTAATATCTCCACAGGCGTACCTCAAGGATCAATTCGAGGCCCTTTGTTATTTATAATTTACATAAATGACTTTGCCCAATCTAGTCCAAAATTCAACTTTATTATGTACGCCAATAACACAACACTTTCAAGTACCCTAGATTCTTTCGCACAATATAGCAAAAATTAAAATGTAGAATTCTTAATCAACACAGAACTGGACAAATTTAATGAGTGGCTTAAAATTAAACAAATTATCTCTAAATGTAAATAAATCCAAATATATGATCTTCAAAACGGCAAGAAGAAATAATATGATAAATCCACTAAATATAAAAATAGATAATACATATATCGATAGAGTAGATGAGTTCAATTTCCTAGGGATAAGTTTTAATGAACAATTGAACTGGCAAAGCCACATCCAAAAAATGTCAAATAGGTGCTCCAGAATTATAGGTATCCTAAATAAACTTAAATGATTGTTACCCCTTAATATAAAGATTATGTTGTATAACACTTTGATATTGTCACATCTAAACTATGGCTTAACGGCCTGGGGCTATAGATGTGATCGAATAAGAACACTTCAAAAGAAAGCCGTCCGAATTATATGTTTAAGCAAATATAATGCTCATACTGATCCACTGTTCAAAAGTCTTAATTTACTAAAAGTAGAGCATATTCTAAAATTGCAGGAACTAAAATTATATCATAAATTTTCTACCTGCAAAACTTACCACTTGATCAAAACAATAGTGTTCACAACTTTAATACACCTGGTCAGTATAATATACATACAACCAGGGTACACCACGAATTTGCCACATACCATAAATAATGCACCTGATTTATTAAAAGACAAGATCACCACTCACAGTTTACATGGTTTCTCAAATTATATCAAACATTATTATCTGAATACATACATTGAACAATGTGCAATCCAAAATTGTTATATATGTCAATATGACTGACTATGTCTCCGTTCCTCCTTGGTTATAATCACTCTATGTATATCCGGTTGTAGGAATATAATTGGCATTTGTAATATACAGAAATATTTATATTAATTTTGTTCACTCAGTAATTATGCATTAATATCTATAGGGATTTTATTTTTTATAATTTAAATAACGGGTGAAATAATCGACAGGGTGGCTCCTACGACAGATATAATTTTTTAGTCTTAGTAGGAGTCTCCCGTCCCTTATATGACATCTTTTATTTTCAGACCGTACTCTGTATTCTTACCACTTCATTTTCTCATGTCGACATAGATGTAATATATTGTATGGTTTTTGTGTTGAATACTCTGTTTTGTTGTCTTTGGGACGAATAAATATTTCCTGTTTCCTGTTTCCTTACTCCATCAACAGTACGAACTCGCCTTTTAATTCTGTGCTAATGCATTAGCTGTTGAACTTTGACATTTGTGTTTCAGTTTTCCAGATGACCCACACAACCCACTGTCTCATCTTCCAGTGCGTCCACACACAAACCACTCACGCCACCACGTGTACAGCAGAGATTGCAATGACGTGGAGGTGACCCGTGAACCCGACCTTCTGTTTGTATCTGCCCGCCAACAGCGGCCGCAGCGCTGGTCAGCCGAAGAGCTCGAGAGAAAGCAGGATGATATCTTCGAGTTATAGCATCACGCCTTACATAGGAACTTGGTTGCTGTTGTTATTTTAAGCGCCGGCTTGTGCCTGGATTGTTCATGGCGTCTCTACTTGATGCACATGTTGAGGCGAGTAAAATGGGCAGAATTCTACACCAGATTCATTTCACGGACTGTGGTACATTTTTGTAATTATTAAGCCTACTTGTATCAAAAGTCCCTCCGCAATTAGATTTGTTATTCATCTCATTTCATAATATTTCACACACAAATTTAACTGATCACTACGACGTTTGGATCATTTGTGGAATTTGATTAAATCATCTGACAAACTATTCAATTATTTTTTACCTGATCTGGTCATAATTCGGAGACTTATTTTACATGCTGTAAGATAAGCCTATTCACACTTTCTCAAGTTACCTGATCTAATGATTCAGAGTCCACTCTTTTGATGGTTAACAATAGTATGTACTTTTATTTAAACTGACTACATATTTTATTTAAACTATCAACAAACAGATTTTGCAATGAGCTAAATTAATGGAGGAAGATGTTTCAAGCATGATGACAGAAAAGAAGGATCTTTTTTATCGTATTGACAACATTGGCCTTTCTCGAAATAGCCCATAAGTCGGTTAGCCAATGACATTGGCCATTTTTCCATCTGTCTCGTTATTGGAGCCTGTGTCTGTATGAGCTTGGTGGAGGTGATTGCAGGTTGTTCCAGCTGGTCTCAGATCTTCAGAAAGCATTTAGTGTATATTTTATCGTGTACAGCGTAAATGTAGATATTAAAGGGAGTGGATGTTTTATTATCTCAAAGAACTTTGGTGTATTTGGGTGTGCATCTCTGACATGGCGGAAGAGACTGGGAGAAAACCCTGTATGTATGTAATTTTATTACAGGACGTCAGGTGCATCAGATAAAAATGACATTCTTGTAAATAGAACAAAACTATGTGTTTCTTGCATTATGTTGCTATATGTAGGGAGTCGGGACACTGGCAGACTTATAATAATAAATTATTATTGTTATTAATTTATTTTCTTTGGTAATCAAAAGGTTGTATACAAGTACTACATGTGCAATAAAATTGATGTGTAAAAAATTAACAATTATAACAAAATAGTTACATATTAAAAAGTATTAGTATAATGGGTAAATATTACTATAATGAATAAATATGACAAAAAGTCACATATTAAATGTGTTGCCATAAAGAAGGTCTGTCAATGATGGCAAAAAATCGGGGTGAGGTCATAAATACTTTTTATTTTGTCGACCTGCAACTGTTTGTCTCTGTATTTTATTATAAAATGTATACTTACATCAGCGCTGTGATGATAAACTTGGCTACTACAAGTCGAAAAATACAGCGACAAATAAAGCATTTCTAACATTGTACAGTACAATAACACTGCTTCAAATATGAGCAACACATGATTACTCTTCCACAGTTTGGCATTTGGCTAATTAAATACGTATATGGAGGATGGTCCTCATGCTAAAATAGTTCATTGTTTCATGCAATAAATCATTGAAGACCATGCTTATATATATATATATATATTATATATATATATATAATATATATATATATATATATATGGCTATGGGCAGTTTATGCCACTTCGGAAATTGGCAAATTTAAATGCATATTTAACCTCAGCCTTGATTTTAATACACTGCTTTTCTTAAACATGTATGACTTGCACTTCATCATGTAATCCAATGTTAACTCATTTTATTTACAAATGTCAGCTATCAGTTAAGGCTTTTATAGCACTATGATGTATATAATGGTGTGCCAAAAAGCACTATTTATTTGTTGAAAAATAATCGAACTTTGTTCTGCAACAGATTAAAACTTGTGCTTGTTTTAAAATAACACATAACAAGGAATATATGCCTAGAATAATGTGCCAAGAAATATATCCAACAGAAGCCAAACCGACAACTACGCATTCATTGGTGTTAGTAATATTTATGAGTAAATGTTTATATTTTGTTCTTACCACTATATTGCTGCACACTCATGCAAGTATTGTTTTATGTAGAACTCTGGCAGTTATTATGTTGCTACTGTTGATCTCGGTTCATAGTCTCTCTACCAATGACCAGTTTAACAAAGCCTTCATACTGTATGTATGTATGTACTTTCAAGGTGAAGGTTCTCATACATAATTTATTTCATGAAATCTTTGTTGCTTGCACTTATGTTTGCAACATTTTCCAGATTTTCTGTGGTTACTGTATCAAATATCCCATATTGGTTCCATTATTCATAACATGCTTGGTGAGACTGGACTTTAGTGGTATACATGATATATATGTGTATATATATATATATGTATATATATATATATATATATATATATATATATATATATATATATAATGATAACTGAACCGTAAATCTCTGCTTCAGCTATTTAAAGGCTAATTGCAATACTCAAACATTAATTCTATGTATAATGATAATGGTTATTAATATTATTAAGAGTGCTGTACTGATTCTCGTGGATGTGCTGTAAATCAGATGGTCCTGAGATAGAGTTCTGTCAATCAGATGGTTCTTAGACAGAGTTATGTCACACTAAAAATATATGACTAAAATGTATGTCACCTATAGAAAGAGACATCTTACATGCTTATGGTTCTGTATTGTTATATTCTATATCTGATCAGGTACAAAAACACATTTGCATTCAGGTCTGGCTCCCCCTTTATTGGCTGCATTGTATGTTTTATACATTATCTGCCATGAACATTTTCATATTTGATATTCATGCCATATGTTATGGGATGATATGTTGCCATTTTGGTTTTACCTTGCAATATTGATTTTCAACAACAATTTGTATGTGTTAAGTAAATCACGAGAAAGGATTATCTCGAGTGTGAATTTCAAGTAAAATTCCTTGCAGCAATGAATTAAATGGCAACATCCGAGTTTTGTGCAGTTTTATGTTGCAGCACCACCATTTGCATGATATCTTCCTGGGCACAGATGGGCAAATGTCTTTAAAGTAGTTCTGTAACACCGTCTCATGGTTGCTTGGGAACTAAGAATTATGCAAATGGTAGTATTCCGTTGGAGGAAGATTGTCTTAAGGTATTATTTAAATTACTTAATGAAAATTATATTAATTGTTAATGTAATAAAACAAGCTCTTGCAAGAAGTTTTCTGTCAGAAGGGAAGTGTCAAGGTGTACCCTGTTTGAAAAAAGGGATAATGAGTCTATATATAAGACATTTGGTAAGGGTTGTAGAAGTTGGACTTACATGTGTATCTCTGACCCAAATGTTGGTGTCTTTATAGTGTAAATTTAAAACATGATGTCCATGACGAAATCAGTCAAATGTTTAGAGATCATCTCAAATGTAGCTAACATTAAATGTTAGTATTAAGTGATTTGCCGTATAGTATAATCCTAGTCATGTAAAAAGCCAGTGTTATTATGGAATTGAAAGAATGTAATACATGATTGTATTTATTAAAACTAGCCATTGTATTTATTGAACTAATCATCATATCTGTGTATATAATATTGGTGTAGACAATACGTGTTCATATTTCCACATTTAGCTCGCATCAGCTCATTTAATGTAGATGTTATATTGGTAAATATACTGTGTAATTCTTATCAGAGTAATCGCTGTTGTGTATGCATTGGATGTGTGGAAATGAAGGGGTTATCATTTGTAGTGGATTTGTTATAATACTCATAATGACATTTCAGTTGGGGTTCTTTGCAAAAAATTTACTTTTCCTGTATTAACTAGTTTTAAAATGTTGTTGCACATATAGGGCAAACACATCTTTGAAGAAAGGGAGTGCATTTCTCTTTGGGCAAGCTCTTCCCTAATGACTGGCAGGCACTGACACAGCCTTTGATTGGTTAGAGTTGTGTTGTATACCGTACTGCAGTGTCCCCTAGTGAGAAATAACTGGTGTATTGCACCTTGTGTACAAAATGATCTGTGAAACTAGTGCTGGGTAGATTTATCACATTGTCTCATGCTGACTGAACGTGTAGATATTTGTTGGCTGGTGTCACACTGCTATCGTAGGATAGTGTGTCATTGGTATTTTGTGATATTTATGTCAAGTTTTAGATGGATTTACAAGATTACGATCATGGATGTGTTATTGTATGCAGTCTGCAAGTTTTATTGTGATGGCAGAGAATGAATGATTACCCGACTGTAATAAATGTTTGGTTCAGAATCTGTGTTTTGGTGGTTTGTGAAGACACCAGACAGGACAGGACAGGACAGGACAGGACAGGACAGGACAGGACAGGACAGGACAGGACAGGACAGGACAGGACAGGACAGGACAGGACATCCAACATCTGAACAAACCAAAAGATGGGGAGACAATTTTTAAATATGAAAGAATGACATATAAGGCAGAATACATTTGAAAACAGGTTTTTAATGTGGTAAAAAAAATACACATGGTACTGTTCTCAAACAGGTCATTGTACAAACAACATCACTTCAATACAAATAAAGGTCTTGCAATCAGGATTGGGGTTAAATATATTTTTTTGTATTTTAGTACAGCAAATTTGTATTTGCTAATTAGTTATATACATATTAGGCGATGTATATTATTCCAATTCATATTGACTACAAAATATTTAATATAAAATTGTAGTGGATGAAAAGGTTGGCTGGTTTAACTTCTGCACATACATGACCAATGCCTAATTAGGCATTTTTGTAGTATGTTTTTAGCAGTCCTGCTTGCAAGATTCTTTTGAAATAATTGTATCCGAAGTAATTAAATATCAATATCACGGAAAATCCAACGTTATATACAAAATTCTTTTGATATACATGTGGAGATATACTGAAATAACATGCATACATGCACATACAAGTACACGCACACACATAGCTGGTAAATACATATTTAAATACTCTGTGCATCTGTAGTGATAAAAAGTGTACTGAATATAGTTTATGCTGCATCAAATAGCACACAGATTGCCCCGTAATTAGTGAATTTTTTAATTTATTTCTACTGTGTCGCTGCAGTCGTTCTGTGCGAGGAACCATCACATTTGAAGATGAGGTGATCATTCAAACGAAATCTAGTTTGGTTGGTGTATGATGGTGGTTGTAGATGGTCTTGTTGTCATCTGTTGTGGTTCTGTTGACCTGATGGTACAAAGACCGTACAGAATCATGTTATCTGCTGCAACAAATCATTTCACCAATACCCATTTTGCTAAAGAATACACGCTGAGAAAGACCAAAGTTTCATTCTGTTGTTTACATCAACATTTTTTAGAGCAAATATTTCTTGTACAGATCAGTTATGCATATAATTATGTCACTATAATTAATAAATATTCATAAATTGTTTATATTTTTCATGTAAACTATAGTAATAAAATACGGTACTCTGATCATAATCAGTCGTAAAAGGAGATTTATCAAATACAAAACTTGCATGAATATTGCAATTTGATATGTTCATATTATATAAAGCATAATACGTCAAACTCACATAACAAAAATGGTAAAATTTATTATTTTATGTAATTTATTAAGTTGAGGAAAAACCACATTTTAGCTCAATTTCGACAATATTCTATATTTGACGCACAAAATGTTAATTTATTTGTGAAATATCTGACATAGTAACAGCTGTCATCAGGAAAATACTGTGCTCTGGTCATAATCAGTCATAACACAAGATTTGTTCACTATTCAAATATAAAACTTGCAGGAATATTGCAATCTGATATGTTAATATTTTATAAAGCATAATATGTCAGATATGAATAACAAAATAGTAAAATTTATTATGTTATGTAATTTATTAAGTCACGGAAAAACATCTCAATTTCAACAATATTTATTCAATATTTTACCCACAAGGAATAATATGATTTCAGTATAAGTTGGCCAAAATGTTAATTTATCATTCATCTCTATGTACATAGAAAAAACTAATGAAGTGTCGGGCAAAAAATATGGGTTTGTTATCTTAAAATCAAAGGAGATCCAAATAAAATTTCCTGCAACGAATTTACAACACACATCTATTCTATTCTATTACGTTTAAATTATACTTTTTTCAGTTTTTATTAATGTTCTTTTACAAAAGCATGTATTAGTTTTGTTTATTACTGGCATAAAGGACATTTCATGTTATGACTACAATGCACTTGATTTTAAGGTTGTTGGCCACCTTAAAGCTGAATGTACGCAGTACTGTTACCCTATGACTTGCTCTTGAGAGACTCTTGGTCAGGAGAGTGGATTGGTGGCTGGCAGAATGGATCTTTTGTCAGCATCTTCATGTTCAACTTCTGAAGTGAATCGCTGTCTTTGGAGATGTTGTTTTTCTGTTGAGATGGCAGTTCATGATTAAGGTTGTACTCGTGGTAGTAAAAAAAATAAAAGGTATTAAAATAAAATTTTACAACCATTAATAAATGTTGAACCATTTATTGCTGACTTACCAATCCAACCATAATGAGATATTTATGAATTTATATTGAGATATTTATGATTTTACCCTGAGATATTTATTGATTATGGAAGAGACATTTTAGTATTTGGTTTTACTCTTAAATTATAGAAAGGCTGGTTTACATGAATGATTATTTGCCCAACTGATCATCCAATTGTTGTGCAGTATCACAGAGCAAGAGTTTGTCATGTAAACACCCTCACGAGACCAATTAGCAACGTGTTGGAGGAATAGGGACTAGTCCCAATTTGACCGATAGTTGGCCACAGCATTGAAGTAGTGGCCAGCCACAGAAGGTGCACTCGTCTAGACGTTTTATCAAAGCTCAAGTCAGGAGTGGTGCAAGTCAAGATCCAGTTCGCAGTGCCTATACATGTTGCTCGTCTAAACGTACACGTAACTTAGCTATGCATTATCAGGCAACACACTGTCACCCGACCAACTGGGGCACAAATTGCTCATGTAAAACTTAAAACAGAAAAGTAGTAATGCAGCATTCACAACTGGTTCATAGCTGTTAATTCATAATGGCTCTTACATTGAAGTTGAGCCTCATCAGTCCACTTCCAAACTTGTTGAACATTGCCAGTGTTGTCTGGTAGCCAACGGCCAGCAAGAATGCCTTCACACCTTCTTCACCAATGTGGTTATCTGTTGAGAAGAGAGTGGTCACTGGGGTCAGAGTTCATCTAACTGGACAGTCTGCTGAAAGGGTCACGCTACAGTTTCACTTCCTGCCAAGTTTCATATAGACTTAATGACTAAAAATTTTCAATTTAGCAGATACTGTTAATTTTATTTCACAGAAGCAACTGTACTCAGCCAGTAAGTTTAGTACTTTTGAAATGACAGTTCTTTGGCAGTGATATGGCAGATTTAAAAACATTTGATATATTGGTGCTGACATTCCCATAAGTATTAATATTTTGCTAAAGTGTAACTTTTGACAGTAATCCCATTTCTGACAGAACTAGATGAGTTACAAGTTAACATGGCCACCACATCAGTGTATCCTGTCTCTATCAAGATACACTGTGTATCCTGTCTCTATCAAGGTACACTGTGTATCCTGTCTCTATCAAGGTACACTGTGTATCCTGTCTCTATCAAGGCACACTGTGTATCATGTCTCTATCAAGGTACACTGTGTATCATGTCTCTATCAAGATACACTGTGTATCCTGTCTCTATCAAGGTACACTGTGTATCCTGTCTCTATCAAGATACACTGTGTATCATGTCTCTATCAAGGTACACTGTGTATCATGTTTGTATCAAGGTACACTGTGTATTCTGTATATATTAAGGTACACTGTGTATCCTGTCTCTATCAAGGTACACTATGTATCCTGTCTCTACCAAGGTACCCTGTGTATCCTGTCTCTATCAAGGTACACTGTGTATCCTGTCTCTATCAAGGTATACTGTGTACCATGTCTGTATCAAGGTACACTGTGTATCCTGTCTCTATCAAGGTACACTGTGTATCCTGTCTCTATCAAGGTATACTGTGTACCATGTCTGTATCAAGGTACACTGTGTATCCTGTCTCTATCAAGATACACTGTGTATCCTGTCTCTACCAAGGTACACTGTGTATCCTGTCTCTACCAAGGTACACTGTGTATCCTGTCTCTACCAAGGTACACTGTGTATCCTGTCTCTATCAAGGTACACTGTGTATCATGTCTGTATCAAGGTACACTGTGTATCCTGTCTGTATACAGATGCACTGCTGTTTTACAAGATGTCTGCCCGTTACTTACATGCCAGATTGAGACTGATTAGAGTCATGTTACCACCGAGAATGATGACACCATTGTCAAGTAGTTCCACTGTGTCCAGCAGGGGGTTCATAACTTCGTGACTGTCTGTCGACTGGACAAATACAGCACACATTAACACAATGTACTGCTAGAATTAACGCTATTTGTGATATTTTTGTGTAACTATTTTTTATTTGTTAACTAAGATATAAATATATACCATACACTATACACACTGTGCAAATAATTTAAAACACCCTCATTAATATAACCGGAACTATTTTTCACACTGAATACTATTCTGCTGCTGCAGGTTGGAAAGAAATTTGTTGATCTACAGATCAAATATTTGCATAGAAAACATCTTCTTAGTAAAAAGATCAGTAAATCTGGATGGAGAAAATCAAACAAAGTAGTTTACCAGTAGCCTGGAAATCTGCAAAAATCTGGCCTACCAGTGAAACAATGAAATAATTAGTGTGATGTTTTAAAGTTAATTAGTAAAGTACTCACTTCACCGGAAATGGTGCTGTGCTGGTGAGGAAAGAAGAAAGAAAGGTGAATCATTAATGAACAGTAAAACCCAGGTTATTGTCACATGCTGCATGCCCAATTCTATGGTTCCATTTTCTCAAATATTTGTTGAAGTTTTATACTGCATCATTTCATGGTTTATTTTTATAAAACAAAAGGTTAACTTGTTATTTCGTCTCAGACACAGATCAAACTGACAAAAGCATCAATGTCAAAGTATATCTAAAATGCATAAATTGTTGACTCGATGCATTGCTTATTAGAGTTGGATAGAATCACTTAGAATTGGGCTTGTGTGGAAACATAAGTATATTCAATATTTGCACAGACAAGTACCTGCATAGTATTGAGTAGTGTTTATGTAATGTCATCAGAGTTATATGAATGTTATTTTTACATTTTAATTGCTGTCATCAACAATTAATTAATTTGTCAGATTACTTAAACATTAGTGGTTAATACAGAGATTAATGGTATTACATGAGAACTTCACTTCATGCTGTCATCACTGGTGTCATCTCAAAGTGGAAAATGGCAGTTTTAATGTCTACCAAAGGGAATTAAACACAGTTCATGAATGTAGTGTGAATGTGAATGTATTAGTTCTGGGAGTTCATGAAGAGTGAACAGATGAAACTGAAATGTGTACATCATGTGTACATCATGTGTACATCATGCTGTGTGTAATAATGGAGTAGAGAGCACAAACGTGTCACTATACAATAGAGGAGTGTTCAGTATAGCAGAACATTCTAGGTAAAATGTGCCTTGCATGTTAATTTTAGTTCATTCAACACTAAGATATAACAATAACAGCAACAGTGTTAATCTTATGTCTGCAAACAGAAACTATCAACAGCAGGTTCTAACGAAAAAATACTACAACATCAAATCAATTATAATAATATCAGGTCTGAGCAATATCAGTGGACAATAAACCAGTGGTATTGTCCAGTACAGTAATGCTGATTTCGCTGCCCCCACAGAAAAATTCAAAAGTTCACCAAGTGAAGCATTCAAGTGATAAATGCAGTGAAGCTACCACGTTCTAGCCATCATTCGAATGGTGCATTCAGAAAAAACTTATGTTTTTCACCAGAGGACAGCAACATATCACAAACATATCACAAACAGTGTTTTAATTTTCCTATAATCCTACAATCCTACCTCACCTAAACAGGTTGGTTTCATACATTATCAGCAGTTGTTGTCATTTTGGCTTTGTTTCATGTCACTAAAGCAAGAGGAAGCATTGTAGTTGGCTAGATCAAATTTCAGTGCTTGATATCTTAAACCTATGATGCATTGTGGTTTATCCAGTAGCAAACAACATAACCATTTTAATAAAAATTTTAATAAACTTTTTAATGCTAGCATGTCAAATTAATAAAAAAAAACATGTTGTAGTGGTGCCATACTCTATATCCTGTATTCTCAGTTTTCTTTTCTGTATTCTTAAAACTTCTTATTGCCAGTGGACTGAGCAAAGTCTCATGGCTAAGAAACACAGTGTTTCTAAATATCATTGTTATTAGTGCTACATTTTTTTAATGCCACGGTTCTTTACATAACGTGGACAAGTGCATCATCATTATGCGTTGCAACTAGGTTTCAGAGGAATTAATTTTAACTGGATTTATTACATACTGCCTGAAGATAGAACAATTGTACCACAACAGTGTCATCTGAAATTACCTGACATAATAAAAGTTTAAAACTTAATTTAGTATACTGGCTTTTTAGCATAGAAACAACTACCAGTAGTTTGAGTTGATAGGGTGAAAAACATGAGTTTTCCTATAAGACGCATGTTTGCTGACAACAGCATAAAGGTCATGGAAAGGATGCTGCCGAGGTGACCCTAACAGACATCACACATCTATGAGACTATTTCAGTGCTCCATATCCACCATGTTTTTCTATTCCTAGGGTTGTGTGCATAACTTGTGTTGCGGACGTAACATAGTAGTTTCTGCTTTATTCTATTCTCCCAACATTAAACTGTAAAACAAATGTCCTACCTAACTGTCAACTGTTACTGATGATTCATATGGTTTGACAAATTTTGCATTTTAGCATCGAAAGCAAGATGAAACATTTTCTGCATGGGCAGCTTCCTGGTTTCTTCTGCTCTTTTTATCATGTTGTGCTCATAATTTTTTCATAAAATTTATCTGAAAATGTGTTCATTATTATTGTTTCAGAAAATGTATTTGAAAATCTTAATTTCGGTCAGAACATGTCAAACGATGGACTTACAAACGTTGAACTTTTTGACCTTTTGAACTTGAATCCATAACTACCATTGCCTCCGCAACTGTGGTATTCCGTGCACTGGACACCCAACCAAATGTCCACAGAGTGTAGATGGGAAGATCAACAAAGCACTGCTTACCTTTGCTATACTATTTGCAATACTCTAGAGCAAGAATGAAAACAGTGGATGCAGTCAGTCTGTGCACATTAGCAGTACAGATCTTGCAGTGATAAACACAACTGAAAGATGCTGCCCTGGCAATGATAATACATTCGCATGCTCTAAGCTCTAAGTATGCATGACAGCACTGTATCGAGGTGATCCATCAAGGCCACATACAGCCACGAACACTGGTGCATTGGTCATGTGACTGGTATGGGACATGCAAAAAGGTTCTTGCAAACTATTTGTATCAAATAGAAACATGCCCAAAATATTGGTGAAAATACTGTTCTTGTTTCTCCCATATCTGGCAGTTCCCATCTGCACCCCCTCCCGGCACCCTTTACTCTTTCCCATGTATTTTCCCTAGTCCTCCCATCCTGTTTCCTCCCTTCTACAACAAACCATGGGATTCACTTCTCCCATGCCTTTCCCACACGATCCCCAATTCACAATTCAATCACTTATACTATGTGTAGTTCTTCCACTCTCTTCTGTATAAGTTCCTGATTGCATCCATTTCCCTTCAATCTCTTATCCCTCCATCCACCCCAGATACCCCTGCTCTTCCTCCATACATTTGTATTTAATACCTAGTCTGCATAACAAACTGAGATCACCCCTTATATAAGACAATCAGCAATCACACTACTAACCTCAGCATCCTGTTGAGATGGTCCCTTTGGCTTTCCTTTTGTTGTTTTATCACCTTTTTTAGCGGCTGACTTACTGTCCGCCACAACAGACGCTGCAATGCAAATATTCAAATTAGCACATATAACAGTGTAACTGATAATTAATAATTAACCACACAACATGTCAACATTCAATCATGCTCTACAATTCACACTTTGCAACAAACAGACAACATATCAAAAAACACATCATCAAACTAATTGTAATCCTGTCAAATCCACAATTAATGTTACAATTAATATACAGATCATCAAAAAGCCAGCAGCTGCTGTTAATTATCAAAGCTGCATTTTGGTGAGGATAATCATTAAAAATCTACATTATTCACACAAGAATGTCCATAACATCACATTTTAAACTTGTTCATACATTTTATGTCACTGATCTATTAGGTAGTCTGAAAACATAGCTGCTTATACAACATTCAAAGCCAAAGCACAAAATGTAAGGGTTTACAAAATCCATTTTCTAGCAAGGCAACACATGCAACATATGTGGAACAGTGAAAACAAACATGTCACCTCTGTAAATGTAGACATGCCAACAAAAAATGTGTTGTACTTTTCATCATTTTCTGAAGGATATGGTGAAGGTCAACTTTCAAACAGTAGTAAATTACATGACTTCATGCACATCAACAAAATGACTTGTGCATAAAAAAAATTGGGTAATTGAAATAGAATGAAAAAAATCCACTTCTACAGGTATGGAAGCATGATGTTGAATTTTTAATTAATATTCTCTCTTCCTTCTAGCAAAGGTCTCTCAAAATGTTGCATAGCTCTCCAATGTCTCTGCCAATAATACAAAGTAGCATAAAAAAGGTAATCATACAAAATGAAACTATATTTAAGTTATAAGTCTGCTCAAAGCTACGGAGCTATAAGCATGTCACTGTTAATAACCACATTTGAGAAAGGACGGCTAGATAATACATAACAAATGTAATATGTCCACTGTATATGATCTAACTGTGGATACAACAAAGTAGATACAACAAAATATGCATTGTCAAAGTAGCCTACAGCTTATATGTATGCAAAAACATACTGCTCTATGCAACATATTATTACTAGACGAAACAGGTATTCTAAACTAATAAAAGCACAGCATTACAAAAATATCATTTATATCAGCAAAAATGTATATCACACAATGACCAATGTCTCACAAAAATGTTTGATGGCCAACTGCTACAAAGCGTCATGCTGTTCAACAAGCGAATAATTAGCAGGCTATTTACCAGTGTACACCACAGCTAGAAGAGCTGGCAAGTTCAAAGTCAACAAAAAACAACTCTTCATTATTGCAATGTATGTGGTAATAACAATATATTATATTATCGACAAATATTGTAGTGGAACTCAACATTTATTCTGTAACTATCCAGGTACATGGACATTTACATTGAGTGAACTATGTACATTGTTCTCATTTAAAAAAGTTGATGGAATTGCATGGTTTCATGTTCACTAGGTGGCAGCACTGTCAAACACTGCTCGCACAAGTGGACTAATAGATCAAAGTAGACGTACAGTGCTTCATATGAATCATAAACCCTGTGGAATGGACAGAAATACATGACACTATATTCTTACTAGTGACAGTGACAATGTATTTGAGGTAACAAATCAAAACAAGATGTTTCGGGAAAGCCTTAACGTTACACTGCAGTGGATGATCCAAAGGAGAATTTGACCTATTTTATTCGTCAGAACAATGATGGGAATAAAACGCATCCTCTCAAAGCAAATTATGTTATTCAATATGTAAAATGAGTCAACACAAACCCCATCCAGATCATTGATCTGCCCCTGTATGACAAGCATAACCCTAATCTTTAAAATTACTTAACGTTATTCTTAACTAGCTTAACTAGCTTAACTATTCTTAACTTGTTTAAATAGTTAATTACATAGCACAACTGGTGCTCTAGAGTTGCACAGACATCAAAATTATCGCGTTGGATCACTGTCAGTTTCGGATGCCTACACAACGTTCTCATAATCACCTGATGCTCTGAGTAGAATATACTAAATTTATTCTAAAATATGCCCAATGACAGATTCTAAAACAGCAGTTAATGTAAAATTTGAGTAACTTTCTGTCGTCATATTTTAGAACAAAACTGTTTGTGGTACAGTATTACGGAGAACTCCGTCACTATCGTTATTACAACGTGGGGGTGTTGAATTTGCCCCTAAAAAAACCACATCAATTACAAATAATGGACGTTTGTGCAATATAAAAAATTACATAACCATTTTCTTAATTACTACTTTATTAACTAACCTTGCACTTCCCATATGGTATTCATTTCAGAAACGTGATTACTATTGCCTATGATCAATAGCAGCCACAGTTCAGTACTCATATAATCCATGATATGTAACAAAGTAACATTTAATTTAATTTTGCTGACACTATACAATTACAGTAATTATGGAAACCAATTCCATTGTCTTGGATATAGTTGCCTGCAAGTATGTGACAAAAATTATACATTCCAAAATTTCCATGAAATAAAACTAAAACAGTAGGTTAATCCCAAGTTTTACTCTTTCAATTGTGGTAACTGATATTATGCATGAATGTTGCCGACTGGAAATAACAGCTATTTCTTGCATTCAATCATTGCCTTAAAGCTAACTTGAAGTTGTACCAGTAAGTGTGAACTAAAGGATATATACATATATATACATATACATATATATATATATATATATATATATATATATATATATATATATATATATATATATATATATATATATATATATATATATATATATATATATATACAAGATGTGTAATAATTTAAAATAATTAACCAAAATTGTTTAATTGAATTATATTGCAATGATAGACCTCAGTCCCGGATGTTGCTGTCTTAGCTAAACTTGCAGGTATTATTCTTACACTTACCACCTGAAGAGGTATTTCCAGTGCTACCGGTGGTTACTAAAGAACACAGGTATCCGTTGTCACAGTAACTTAGTATCATTGTTCCCATTTGTTACCCAGAACCAAAAGGTAGGATTTTGAAATACCATTAATACCATAACCAAAAACCTGATACCCTTCAGTAAAAAACATTCATAAGTTGCAACATTTCAACAACAATTTGGCCAATGGCTTCCTTGTCCACTTGTCATCTGGGCATTTGCCTTGGATAGCAATCTTGTTAAATCTTGTCTTGTTAAATCAATTCATAAACAGTATTCCCTAAATGAAACTTGACAAATCACAAACAAGGATTTGTATGTTGGTCATGAAAAAATTCTTATGCAATTGTATAATGCCATGGTGTTAGTTCAACAGGTCCACAAATGTCAATGGATAATATTACATTAGTAAAATAAAACCTCATGCAAAATCTGCCATATGACAGTAAAGGCTGGTCTACATGAGCGATTATTTGTCAAATTGGTCAGCCAACATGGTGTCGTGTGCTACTGAAGTCAAGAATCGGCTGCAAGACAAATTGGTGCGGCTAATCTGGACTATGATTGCGTCAATGGAATTAGGGATGGATCCAATTTCACTGACTGTCGGTCAAAATTGTGAAGCGCAACCAATCAGCGATCACCGAGATTGACAGCTGGTGCACCCATTGTGACCTTTCGTCAAAGCTCAAGTCGGGATTGGTGCAAGTCAATAGGTTGCAGTGTCTAGACATGTCACTCCTTTAAATGCATTCATAACTTAGCTGTGCTATGTCACGCGACACGGTGTTGACCAACTGATTGCACAAAACATTCGTGTAAACCAGACTCCATAATGAACAGCATCAAATGTGCAACTACGACACCTGTACAAGTTTCCTTGTATGTTACCTGGCACTGCATGACAGAGGCGGGAAAGCATTTATCCAAATGTTACCGTTTAGAGTGGGTGTTAGTTTATGCACCACAGCAAACGGCACCTTTTACTGGCAGACATGGGTTTCAGTAGTAAAAGCATATATGTGGCAGAATCTGAATTTCTGGATAACGGAAATAATGTATAGATGCAAATTCTTCAATGTGCAGCATACAGAGTTCATCATCCTTGGAGATACGTGTGTATCATACATGTGTATGATATGTATACATTGTATATACAAATTTACATATTCGTCCATTTTTTATATTTGTTTAAATGTTTTCTTCTGGGTGATACAAGTGAAACGTGAACAAAACATATATCTCTACTAACAATTTCAACAAATCAAATTGGTTTAATACACTCAGTTACATTTGGTAGCGCACGGTTGAAATTTTTTTTTTAAACATCAACATGTAGGAAAACTTTTAAATTCACACAGGTATGTATGACGAGTGGGATATTCACAGATTTACACAAATTCGTACATTTTTATAGTTTGCTTCTGGTGAAAATATGTCTGCCTGTATGGTACGTGAAAATTTATTTCTCACCACCTCGCTTTGCTGTTTTATCCAGTTCTTTCTTTGTCTTTGTCTTATCATGTTTCTCTTCCGCTGCTGTCTTGGTCTCCTGCAGGTCAAGGCAATACAATCAGAGATGAGAATTACATGAGTGTTACCACTTTACTGATATTTTTATTAAAATCAAGATTACTGTGCAGAAATATAATTGCTTTGGCCAAGATTTGTAACAATGTATTTCTATTTGTCATAAAAATATGTTTTACTCCACAAATTGTATATCTATATTGTATACAACTAATTATTTTTAGAATGTGTAGTAGTTTTCATAGATCATCAGCATAATAATGAAGTGTTTTAATGCTGCAAATTACCAAAACAAATATTATTACTGGTATTCATTGCTGAAATAATAATAGTGTTGTATCACAATTAAGTGCAAAATAGATTAATAGGAAGTCCTAAAATATTAGAAAACAAACTTTCCAAACAAAGCAATTTCTCCTGCTGTGTCAACAATCTGACATAGATAAATATTTATTTTCTATTTTCACATGTGTGAAACCAATGCTAAGAAGTCTAAACTTTTATTTCAATCCGTGTAACACACTCCAAGTTCCAACAGCTTTTATGGCATGCATGCATAGCCATACAATCATGTGACTGCATCTAAGTCTAAGAACAAACATGCAGATGAAATTTCCCAAGCAAAATAATATGGCTAACATAGATTTTCTTCTGAATTTACTCCCTTTCAACATTCAGAAGAAAATCTATATAAATTTATTGTCCCAACTTTATGAACATTTTCACCAAAATAAGATTGCAATAAAAGTAACTGCAAAATACTGATCAGGTGACATGCAAAAGCAATGTGGAAAATGAGAACCAGTGAATAGTAATTGAAACAAGCAGGAGTTCAATCCTAAAGGCTTTTTCAATATGGAAAATAAGAACCAATGAATAGTAACTTAAACAAGCTACAGTTATATCCTAAAGGATTGTTCAAAAGCTGTTCTTGAGCATAAGAAATGCACCACATGCTTGTGAATCACAAAGCATTGAGTGTCACAGAATACATCAGCCACTGTGTCATCAAACCTGTCAACACAAGTGGATTCGTGAGGCATGAAGCGGGTGACAAATGCAGAACATTTTGCATTTGTGACAAGGATAGATCATAGGATGGATCATCTACCTCTGGTTCATCTACCTCTGGATCATCTACCTCTGGATCATCTACCTCTGGTCCACCATGGTACCCATCCATGTCTGAATCACTGTCACATTTTCCATCTGCACACACTGACTAAAACAAGACTGGTTGGTTAAAATCTATGCGAATCATCCGTCAGACAATAACACTAGCTGCAGCAAAACATCAGTGATGTTAATCCACACTATGTATGTAAAATTCCTGAGATCATTCTTGATTGAGCACTATATTATTATGATAATATTAACTCTCCAGACAGCTGTAATGTATGTTAAAGTCAATACCGTCACCTCAAGAAATGTTGATCTATAAATCTCTCTGCCTGTCTGTCTTCCTGTCTGGGACCCATGCTTTTTACAATCTACTGTATGGGGCTCAACCGTGTCTTCGAATTTCACCAACTCTATTACCACATATACACTGACAATACCCAGATGTATGTTGAATTTCAACGTGATCAACCAGCGCTTGCTACAACTGTTACTGACTTCACCTGGCGATGAACTGCTGATATGAAGTCATGGATGGTGTCCCACAATCTTCTTCTTAACAAGAGGAAAACTGAAGCCGTCGTCATTTCCACTGTGCATAACTGCGAACGTGTTCTGACTTAGTAATTGATGTCTGTGGCTGCTCTGTTACGCCGACACCATGTGTCTGTGACACTGGTGTTGTATTTGTCAATGGCGGTGCAGATATATCATGTTTGCCATATCACTGTCCCATTTGCAGCATCGCCAGCATCAGAAATTGCCTGTATACCACTGCTTGTAAAACCATCATGTTTTAGTCATGTCATGCACAGATTATGGCAATGCAATACTTTACGGACTGTCTAAGAAGCAGCTGTGGAAACTACATATGTATAGTTTAAAATTCTACATCGCTGCTCATTACTGGAACCTGCAGATAAGATCAAATAACACCAGTTTTGTTCAGTCTACATCGGCTGTCTGTTCGTCAGGCAATCAAATTCAAGCTTTTGTGTATGGTGCTGTGCATCATCTCGGCCCAGTGTATCTGTCGTCAGTAGTGACACCATACACACTGATCCAAACACTGAGATCTGCCAATCAAGGTCCATTGACTATATCGTGGTACCATTTCAAGTGCTGTGGTCGTTGGGCCTCCTCCTTGGCAGGGATGACACAATGGAATAACCCACCTCCCGCAATCAGAAAAGCCAAGTCCGTTGCGGCATTCAAGACATTGTTAAAAACATAAGTCTTTCGTACATCCTTCAGAAAACTTTGTTGCAAGCAGAAGTGAGTAGCACGTGTTACTTATTTAACTTGTTATTTATTAACTTGTTTTAACTTGTGCTTCATCAATTTGATTTTTTTGCTAGTCTCATTTCAAATTAATTTTGTGAAAACCCAAACCTACCTAATATCCACTGCAACATGCTAGCTCGTTTGTGTAACTTTTGTATGAAGTTTTTGTGAAATCATCAGACACACTATTAAATTACTTAATGCTTGTTCAAGCATTAAGTGAAGTGAAAATCGAAATGCTGAAAAATCACGATTTTCTACCTTGGTGAAATTTCATAACTTTGTCATGTGATCGGCGAGAGGGTGGAAGTCATGCCCATGATCAGCATTGACCCGCAGTGTTTACCATTTTGGATATCCACTATTTTGATCCTTACCAGAGCTAATTCTTTCGAAGATTTGAAAAAATAGGCATTTTTTTTATTAAATCGACAAACTATTCACACACTAATATGGAAATCATTGAACTGGATTTGCAATAGGCAAAATCAGTTGAGGAAACAGTTTTAAAAGGGGGACACCCCACATGGAAATAGATAGATAGGATTTAGTATTAAATTGTATAGCTAATGCAATTGCTTTAGCCCAAACTGTATATTGAAAATGTTTCTGCAAGACCCCATTTCCTGGCAACAAACAAAGATGGCCACCAAATATGACAAAATAGCATAGTTTGGGAACACTGTAACTCCTTCAATAATTCAGGTATCAATGTAATTCTTTCAGTTTCTAATTTACAACATCTCATGTTATGCAACTACGAAGATATATTTAATGTATTGCCATTACTTGATATCTAAAAACATTTTTGTTGATAAAAAACCCACATTTTCCATTACGACTACTAAGATCACACTAAAACTATACATTAAACCAAAAATATATCATAATATATATAAAGAAGATAATATGGAGCACATCAGTCACTTCATTGGTTTAGCATCATTATTACCAGAAATATGATGTTTCCAAATTGGAAAAACACAGTTTTTTGCAAACGTCCGTCAAAGATTGAGAAACATAATTTATTACTTGAAAGAGGCATGCTTTATCCATGAATAAAAGTGATTTAGAGGTATGTAATTGCTATAAAAGTTAACTTTATGGATAATAAATACACAAAGCTATCAGAATATAGTGGAAACACATTTTGAGTAATAAAAAGTGCCATTTCACCTGGGATGTCTCCCCTTAAATTACCTGTTTAACTTATATGTTTATCAGCTTAACTTAGTTATTTGTTTAACTTATTTATTTAACTTGTTTTTAAATTATCTTTTAAAGTTAAATAAGCATTACATTATTAGCACCTTTAAATAGGTTTTAACCAGGACACATGGCACATCACAAATGTATAATAATAAATAATAACTAGGTAAACAGATTGCACTAAGCTTTCATTAAAATATGTACGTGCTGAGTGAAATTATTAAAATCTATTTATCACTCCACTTTGTATATCAAACACACATCAAACTAAACAAACTGATACAAAACAATCTACATGCCATCTACAAATGCTGCTTTGAATAAGAAATTACTAAAACTATGAACTAACAAGCATATATTTAAATGATTAATCATGTATTAACCACAGATATTCTGAGTGAAGTAGAAACACGGCTGTCAGTGCGTGTGGATGGCGTTGAACCCTGCAAGTCACAATGAGCCATGGCCTCAGTTTCCTATACCAGTAGTTTTTCAATTGTCTCAGCAAGAGTGTGTTAAGTAAAGGTAATACCTCAAAAAACACTTGTGGATAGCTGCACACTTTCATTAAAAGTTCCCCGCAGAAGAAGATGTTTATTGTTCACCAGTGGCTACGGTCATATCCTCACTGTCACAGGTTCTGGCTACATCAGTACTCCTGGCAGAATCACTTGCTGAAACGCTGATTTTTTAGTTGCCGTATTAACCAATGGCAGTGCTCATTGGAGTTTCATATGGGAACTTTAATTAGTAGTGGACACATTGTCGCTGCTGGTTGGATGGGTAATAATGGCCTTTTCTTTGAAATGCTCTTTGAAGTTTACAGGAACATGTCGACCAAGACAGCAAGTGGAACAAAGTACAAATGATTCGCACATGGCGTGGGATAAAATGGCTGCTACCAGCCATGGTTAATGATAATGTATGGTGTTAATGAAATGTCAACCTATTCTTATGATACAGAATTAACAATTCACCTACCATTTTCTAATCTTCACAAAAAACGTGCCATAATTTCATTCACATTCATAAACATAGTGACTATTGTCAAAGCTCAATATAATATAAATTCATATTCTTTCACAGTTCACAACAAGTGAACTTCCGGATTTGAAGTTCATAAGAATTTAAAATATTTTCATTGACAGTTTGTGTAAATACTCTTTATATAAAAATATATATATACATAAATGTTTAAGTAACATTTTCTACCCAAGTTGTTTTAGTCGATAATGGCAAATATTAATCTATTACTCATTCAAAGAAACATTAAACACTTCATCTTTGGTGTTACAATTTGGGAATCGCTTGACTGACCTTCTTGGTCTTTGCAGACTTTCCTCCTTTCTGTGTATGGGAGCTTCGTACACTCCCTGGCCTGTCAGATCTGTCTCGGGAATCTCCCCGTCTGTTGGTGGGAGACTGCATTCAATGCAAAAATGACAACGATTGAACATTTTAAATATCAACTGAATAAGATTAAAATGTGAAAATGAAAACATCACCAGCTTACATTCAGGAATGCATGGCATCCTGCTCTATCAAAAAGATTTAATTAATTAAACATGTTCATTTGCATTTCACCAGTAAAACATATAAAACAAAAGCAAGAACTACCTAAATGTGACAATCAGATTAAAAAAACATAAGAAATGTGTCATTAGATATTGTAAAATCATATAATGTTTCATGTTTATTGCCTTATATAGCACCACATTTATAGTGATATTCTACGGTGCGGTACAAAAGTGAAAACAAACAACATGACAAAATTATCATGATAAATCAGTTAATAGTTAACTCATTTATTTATTAATTAACATACCATGACAGATTTCTGCCGATCTGGAGCACCTTTCTCCGCAAGTAGTTTCCGCCGTTCAATGATCTCTTCATGAGTGAGAGGAAACTGGGAAAACACCTGCAATCATTGATAAAAAGACGTACTATAGAGTAATAACAAATTGGTTCCATTTCTGAATCAATACTGCAGCACAAGGTCAAGGTCAGATAGAAATCGTCTTGCATAAAGGAGATAATAATAGAAGTCCTTCCTGTCAGAGTGGTAAATCCTGGTTAATTGAAATTTGTTTGAATTAGCAAACCGTTTCTGTGTTCAAGATATACGTTACTATATTATTGTCACATATGAAAACTGAAAAAACCAGGCATTCCTGTGAAACTTTGCAATTGATTTGTAGCTCCAAATGAAAATATTATTCACACAATTGGCAAGTCACATAGTAACAGTAAAATGTTGGTATTGTGTTGCTACAGGCAATGAAAAATTAGTTCAAAAATATCGAAATCTGAGTGCAGATAACATAACAACTGTATTTAAAACTTTGGTGTTTTATCCCTTCAGAAGAACCTACTTACCTTTGACAATGATTCAGCACCTTTGTCTGTGATTTGGTTCCTGGCCAGGCCCAGACATAGCAGAGTGCGATTTGTTCTCAATGCCTGTCAACAATCCACCCAATGTCACATACGGTGGGTGTAGCAAGCAGTGATTCTAGTAATCATCACCTTTGATTGTTCATGGGCTACACGATAGGTAGAAGTACAAGTTATGGTGGGTGCAGCAAGCAGTGATTCTAGTAATCATCACCTTTGATTGTTCATGGGCTACACGATAGGTAGAAGTACAAGTTATGGTGGGTGCAGCAAGCAGTGATTCTAGTAATCATCACCTTTGATTGTTCATGGGCTACACGATAGGTAGAAGTACAAGTTATGGTGGGTGCAGCAAGCAGTGATTCTAGTAATCATCACCTTTGATTTTTTTATTTCAGCAGGAATGGAATAAATTTGTTTCACCCATACTAATTGACTGCACCAAGAAGGCAAAGAGATGGATGATATGCAGCGAAGACTGGAATTTTTTCCCCAAAAGATGGACAATTGTGTGATAATAATGTGAAGAAAAGTGTACTTAACTGACAGGGGAACACACAACACAGGTATCTGCCATTGTTGTGAGTACAAATTTGTTGCAAAGTAGAGCTTCTTGTTCTGCCACATCAACATATTACTCTATATAGAAACAGCTATTTGAACAAAATCAGTGTGCAATACACATTCAGTAATGAATCTGGATTGCAGATAAGAAACATTCACAAGATTTCAATGTTGTGACTTACAGTGGCAAAGAATTGGACGCCTTTGTCAGTGATCTTGTTTCCATTGAGATTGAGGGAAAGTAACTTCAAGTTCTGCATTTGCGCAGTGCCCAAGGCCTTGGCCAGCTGTTCGGCACCCACATCTGTAATGCCATTGTATCGCAGGGACAGGTGCTGCACCCTGTTGACAAACCATGGCAGGTGGTAAGACTTACTATTGTATAACAGGCTGGTTTCAACTAGTTCTAGTAAGATGATTGTGGGCATATTATAACCAAGGTGGAGATGGCTACATTCTCTGCATGACAAGAAATAGTCTAACGCATGCCGCTTTGAAATGGACACCACCTGGAAAAAGGAAAAGAGACAGATTATTGGGCTCCTGGAGAAGAACTGTGGAAGCAGAAATGAAGCTGGCCGAGAAGACGTGGAATGAACTCGCCCAAGACCGTACTGGGTGGAGGAGATTTGTTGGCGCCTTATGCTCCAGAGGAGTGATGTGATTAAGTATAACTAATAAATAAACAAATTAATAAAACATTGAGAATACTAATGTGTATTACTTCACAATCTTGCTTTGATTCTTCTATGATGCAAGGTGTTCACATTTATCAGCAATGAATCTTACTGTCTATAAAAAATACACCTGACATAATCTAAGCTGTGACTGGACAATGTCCAGTGGCTACAACACTCACAATTAAATACAAAGAAAGTACAAATTACTTAAATTATACTTACGGTGATTCTTCTTTCATCAGCATATGAAAGGCTTCACCCTTCAATGGACTGCCTTCTACTGATAAAGTCCTGCAGACAAGTGTACAAACAGATCAGAGTACGAAACATGAATTGAACTGCTATTGCTTTAAATGATTAATGTCAGTCACAATGATATAAAATCAATCAGATTTATATTTACATTATATGGATTTTGTAACACGAAGATATTGATTTATCTGGTTAAATACAGAAACTGCCAATTGATTAGGTCAAGGGTTCCTAAATTGGGGGTCGGGTAACACTGGGGGGGCCAACATGTAGTTCCAGGGGGTCCATACAGTTTTTTTAGAATGGCACATTATACGTACGTGAAACATGAGGTCAGATGGTAGACATTTTGGGGATTGAGCATAGAAAGTTTGGGAACCTGTGGATTAGGCGACCCCAATTTTTTTTAGCAATCACATGGCCAGCCACATACCTAAGGTTCATACAGTGTGGTATGAATGAGGCCAGTGTCTCCAGAGTCTCGTCTGTCAGGCCAGTGTTCCACAAACTGAAGCACACAACAGAACTAAATCTCTGAACAAGTGTGTTAATGCACCTGAGTCAGAGAGGGACAGAGGAAGAAAGGAACAATGGAGGAAGAGGGAGAAAAAAGGAGATACTAATGGACAGACAGATAAAGGGAGAGAGGGATGCAAGGAGAGCATGACAAATGGATTGTGGAAGAGAGAGAGGTAGACAGACAGAGACAAACAGACACATTACTATATACAGCCTCAGGTATATAGTACACAGTTTACACTACACAAATATGCATAATTAATATATCATGAAGACATCTTTAACAACTGGACACTAACTAGATAAAGGAGGCAGTGTAACCAGTATGTGGGCTTTTACATTAGGTACGTGCATAGCAGTTACCCTAGTAGACTGGAGTTACTGAATTTCTAATTTGCTTAATATTGTCATAGTTGTATGGTGAGATAGTTGTATGTGCTTCTTTCCTCACATTCTAGAATTATTTTTCATACATGTTATAATAATTTGATAAATTCCTGCTTTCAGGTGCTGCATTAGCTTACTTTATTCCAATCAGGCAAATCTAGCCAAATTAAATGCATTTGCTGCTCAGATTATTCAGCTTACAAATTTAGATTTTGCGTCAATGGATTTGTCTGAAGTCAACACTTTCTAAGAATGACATAAGATTAAATGTAAACAAACAAAAATGGTCCTACGTGATACTGTGCAGTTTCTCCATCTTTGGCCAGCACTGTTTGAAGACATTTATCATTGGAACATCGACCTTCCAACCTGTCAACAAACAACCAGTGGTCACATAATTTACATGTTCCTAGTTGTTAGTAAACAAAATAATAACTAATTACACATTTAGTCTTACCATGCAAATGTGACTGCAAAAACTGCATGACCACAAATGCCCCTTTTAGATAAATAAATTGCATTTATATTAAAAATTGATGTGCTTATAAAAACAGTAAATTATCAAACACAAACAAAATGTGCTACCTCAAAGAGAGTGTACAATGATTCTTATATGAAGCAGAGGTGCCAAAAGTGGTAAATCTACTGCTTTTCATGATGTGAGGCCAGTATATGACAATCTGGCATGTAGATGAAGATCTGGCATATAGATGAAGATCTAGCATAACCTAGACTATGTGTGATATATTATTAAGTGAGGTTGGCATAAACAAAACCAATGCAAAGTGTCAAACAAATGTTCTATTTTGTCAGAAAGAGGACTAGACTAGTAAACAAAGACCAAAATATGTTACATAAGTTGAGTTTGTATGCAAACAGCATGGCTATATCCTATTGGCAATGTATAGAAATAGGTGTAAACATATATATTTTTATTTAGCAAGTGAATTTTGCTAGATGCTGACACTCGTGACGTAGGATCTAACACCATGGCTCTGCCCATGAAATTAACATGTTGTGTATTCATCAAGGTTTTCCTAGTAAACCACTGGTGTAACATTCTTAATTATTGTTGTAAATGGTAATGTCTTAGTAACACTTATAGGCTCAAAACCATGACTTTTGTTTCCCTTTAATGTGCTTTTTAAAATGTTACCCTCAAAATCATGAATGAAGACTGACCACGAATGTAGAGTTCAGTGACCGTCTCCTGTTTGTCTGGATTGTCCATTTCTACCTGGACACACGGCTTGAAGTACTCAAACTTATCCTTCATGGTGTATGTCTTTGGTGGCGGTTCCTTCGGCTCTGAAACAGAGTCATAGCACTCGTACAACACTACTGCGTTTATGAAATGTGATGCATCTTCAACATCATTTTTGAGAAAAAACATCATAACCAATTTGTCTCTAACTTATACATTTAAAATACTTAGAAAATTATTTATTTGGTCAGATACAGAAGCTGCCAATTGATTAGGTCGGGGGTTGCTAAACTAGTGGTGCTAAACTGTGGGACATCATATAGTTCCAGGGGGCCTATGCAAAATTATATTAAAATGGCACATTACGTGTGAAACATAATATTCAATATTCAACAGGAAAACTCCACATTTGCAAAAACTGGTAGGTTTGCTGCGAGTTGTGAATGCACTGAATGTCATTGGTTTATAAATACTAATTTATTTAAGATGCTAGCATATCTTAGAATCAAGAAAACAGATACACCCAGTATAAAATAACATTCTCGCTAACAGAGACATCACACATGCTTTACCTGTAATTCTTAGTTTATTTTTTAATGCAGTGGTCTTAGGGCATAGGGGACATTCGCTATGGCTTTGTGCATTTTGAACAAGGATTTTTGTTTTATTGGATGCAGTCCACATGAAATGGCAAGCCAGTAACAGATCATCTGTTAAGAACATGTCCGAAGAGCAACTCTCACCGCGAGTATTTCAGCTGTCTCATGAGATCCAATCAATATACCCGGTTTGCACAGTGAGCTTCTGTTGAGCATTCATGGCAAATCAACTGATGTAGATAATCATATGGGTTTGTTTGCGGGTCTTTAACCAACCAGTCTTCCCAGCTGTGCATTTCTCAAGACATCTATGCCAAAGCTAGTCAAATATGTTGAACAGCAAACCATTGCAATGCATGTAATAACCTTCACCCACCTCCATTCTCCATCAGTTCCAACTCAGGTTCTGGTTCCGGTGGGGGTGGAGGGGCATTCTTTTTATCATCCTTCCTTCCAGGCTTGGTTTTCTCCTCAACGATGGGAATGGGTTGGGGGGAGGGAGGGCGATGTGGCCGGGGCACCACCGGGGGAATCACCACCATCCCACTCCTCTTGCACAGTTCCGCAAAGTCCGTATGGAAGTGTCCCGTGCATATGTGTGGCTCTAGAAAGTGTGACACGTGACGGCAGTTAGCAGATATACAAGAGGTCTTTCTCTGTATTTAGTGCACAGTAGACAATCAGGAAAGTGTCTATAATGGGCATAATATGTTAAGCTAAGCTATTTACAATATTAATTAAACTATATTTTGCATCACTTAAAATTAGAATTAACCTACAGTCATTACAAATAGGTCTAGTGGGTGGATTTGCATTGAGAATAATTTTTTTATTATGATCAACCTAACAAAAATGCAATTATAGTATTGATAAAATTATTGTAATAAGTGATAAAGCTATTTCAATTTATTACAGTTATGATAATCATAATCTATTTTTAACCCTGTTGGTAATTGTGCTTTCCACACAAATAACGTTTATTGTACAAGCAACAAAACTGATCATCCATAGAACCTGAAAAAAAGATCTGTACGAACATAATGGTTGAAATAAAAGTGATTGCTACATTCACTGGTATGATTGCTACATTCACTGGTATGATTGCTACATTCACTGGTATGATTGCTACATTCACTGGTATGCATTTGTGGAAATGCAACATAATCAAATAAGTACATACAGTGAAAAACCAGTGCAATACAGACATGGCAACAAATGAGTTGCAAGATCTGTGCGAACGTAATCGCAGACAGGAAGCAGGGTCAACAGAAATGTGGATGGCTACAACCATAGGTATCAATAGCCATACAGGTCAACAGATATACCATAGATGGGTGGCAAGGTCCATATGAATGTGGGGGCTAAAACCATAGATGGTTGGCAAGGTCTACATAAATGCGGGGGCTACATGCTAATTTAGAGGTCTAGACTATAGATTGATGACAAGGTCCATGTGAATGTAGGGGCTAGACTCATAGATGGTAGACAAGGTCCATGTGAATGTGGGGGCTAGACTCATAGATGGTACACAAGGTCCATGCAAATGTGGGGCATACATCCACAGATGGGAGACAAGGTCAACGTAAATGTGTGGGCTACATCCATAGATGGATAGCAAGGTCCATGCAAATGTGCAGGGGGGGGGCTAGAACCACAGAACCCCCTTTTTACAACTTTACTTACCATCTTCAGCGCATATGTGAATAACTGTCAGGAAAGGATATATAATGAATTATTGTAAATGCTACCTTTAAGAATGTACAAAATGCACAAATTTGTGTCTGTAAAATGAAGCTTCAGTTTCCTGAAAGTCTGTCGAAAATTATACCAATATAAAATAGAATGTTTGTCTGCATTTTGCTATAAATAATAGGGAAAGAAAAAATAATTTACATTGATTTGATACAACATCACACATTATATGTAAGATAAGTGGTGTGATCAAACTGTTAAAAATCAATAAATAATACAATTATCATAAATAATGTAGACTATAGACATCACAACAAAACACGCGTTAGCATATTTAACATGAAAGTTGTCCATTTGGATTAGTGTACTTGCAACATAAGTGTAAAACAAGTTAACAAATTCAACTCGAACAATAGGAGTATGACAAAATAATGATAATAAAACCATTATTTCTATTCAAGATATCTAAAATAAAAAATATCATTCAACTTAATAGATCTCTAATTATTTGTATGTATGTATATATGTATATATGTATATATATATATATATATATATATCCAAATGTTGAATAAATACCAATTGCAATAGCCATGCATATAAATAGGAAAACAGATATATGATACATCTATATAATTAACAATTATTATGATTTATTCACTACTCTTTGTATTTAGTATTCAGACACAGAAAGCATTCAGCCATCTGATCATGATAATTTTTTTTAGTAAATGATCCATAACAATTGTGAAGAATCGTGGCATGCAAATACCAAAACTGGTTGTTAGTAATAAGACCAAATAAAACGTTGTTGTGATTGGTTGAGTGTCATAAACTCTGTGCTTATCTAACTTACTACTGTCTCTGTGATGTCCAATGGATGATGATCCTGTAACAGCATCTATTATAAGGCACAGCCACACGGGAGTTACCACCAAACTAGGGGGCCATGGATAAGAGTAAATGACCTTTTGCAAACTGTACACATTTTAGAAACTCATGACATCATCAAGTACAATTCAAAACCAATCCATCTCAAAATAGTATGCAATGGCATTCCAAATTTATAAATTCTAAATCACTATACCATATAAGTTTTGGACTGGGGAGGCATTGAAATGTTGAATATGGATAACCCAATTGTAATAATGTACAGTCAGTGTATCTGTAACATCTTAAACATGATTTAATACATAGATAAATGCTATGATGTGGTTCAGGTACCTGGTGTCCTGTTTGGATCATCTTCATGTGCACTCTGCGGGCCGCTGGCTGACTGTGTCTTCCCATCTTTCGCAAATGCTTTCTCTATTCGTTTTCCCATTTTCACTTTCTTCACAAAACTGCCAAAGACAATACTGAGACCATTGAGAGAATGCAAAACGTAATAATATGACATATGAAATATTATTACAGGGGATATAAACTTATTCTCACTGAACATGCGCATGTCCCAGCATTTAATTGAATATACCTACCATAATCCATGGTTCGATTTTTCGAAATTTAGTGCGGTGCCTAATACTCGAAAAGTGCAATTCATGATATTAAGCAAAATGTCATGGTCCACGGTATCAAAAGCCGATGACAAATCAATTAAAACCAGTTGTGGTACCCTCTGTTGGCCCATGTTTAAAAGAATGTCAGACTAAACCTTAACAAGAGCAGTTTTGGTTGAATGCCCTGCTCTGTATGCAGACTGACAAGGTGGCAATGCCCTGCTCTGTAAGCAGACTGACAAGGTGGCAATGCCCTGCTCTGTAAGCAGACTGACAAGGTGGCAATGCCCTGCTCTGTAAGCAGACTGACAAGGTGGCAATGCCCTGCTCTGTAAGCAGACTGACAAGGTGGCAATGCCCTGCTCTGTAAGCAGACTGACAAGGTGGCAATGCCCTGCTCAGTAAGCAGACTGACAAGGTGGCAATGCCATGCTCTGTAAGCAGACTGACAAGGTGGCAATGGAAATCCACATTCTGAATGAAGACAGGCAAAGTTGGTTTACGACAGCCCGCTCAGTTAGTTTGGACATATATTGGAGATTTGACACAGGGCGATACTTTTTGGAATAAGATCCATTCTTGGTTTTTAAGCAGCTGTACTACATTGCAGTCTTCCATTCATGTGGAAATTCCCCAGTGGCAATAGAGTGATTGATGATGTGCGTGAGGAGTGGCAGTAATTCCACAATATACTCCTTGACCAGCTTGGTTGGCATAGGGTCAAGAACACAGCTGGTAGTCTGAGATTTTATAACCAACTTGTGCACATCATCCTCTGAGACCAACGCAAAAGTATCTAAGTTATCACACACACCTGCTCTGGATGGTATAAAGAGTTGTTCGGTAACATCAATATTCATCCAAATTGCATCTACTTTATCATTAAAAAAGTTACCAAATCCACAGAATCATGTTGAGGCAATGGATTACTCTCCTTCTCCTGTCACACACGATGTTGAGTAGGACAAATAATTTCTTTGATGTCATGATATAATAATTAATTGTTTACACTATTTATAAACGCATACCACATCAAGGGGGTATGTAGCATACTCCCTGAATTATGTCATTTATAAGCATGCAAGCCTATTAGAATATTGACGGCATGATTGCCATGAAGCTTGAATATATATTTTTTGGATGAATTAAGATGGTTGGTATATGTGCCATAAAATGCACAGCCATAGACACAGAACAAACATATTATGGTTATAAATTATGGTTGATTTGTAATAGATGGTTAATACATGTTCGAAGGCCTAGCCTAAGGTATGTCATTCCATTATCGATCCTTCCATTCAGCAATGTAGCCGATGTAGCGAGGGTGCCCGACGTGACGTCGCGGAGATGGATGGGAGGTGATCGACACTGTCACTGACAGCGAGTTGCAGTTTATAAAGAGAGACTGAAATTAACCATCTTGTAGCTTAAACAATTATTCACATGTTAATATTCACATTTAATATGTACCTAATAGTTCGGGGTCATTTGTGTTTTACAAAATCCTACCGTATATGCCAAGTAAATTATTATTATGTGAACTTGCCTGATTTTCGCTCTATGACCAAAGTGTCGCGTCGAACGCTAAATAAATGTGTGCCTACGACCAACATTAGTCCTCACCTGGGTCATATAATTCTTCTCGTATGGTTTGTATTTTGTTATATACATGCATTGCAGTCAAATGTAGAATTACGTTGCATTGAAACGAAAATGTACAAGGTCTGTAACCAAGTTTTGCAAAAGCAACTCAGCAAACTTAATTCGGTATTAGTACGCCAGCGAATACGGACTGTATATGTAAATAGGCATCGCCTAGCAACAGCCGTTGGCAATTAGAACATCCGGGTCACATAATTGCATCCACGCGCGCCATTGAAATCAAAATTAATTATTCCCGCAATATTTGATATCGTCTTCTTCTTCCAAAATTCTATTACTCATGATATAGACTCATTTTGAATGTCGATGTTGGGGCTTATATGCACCGTTTCCGGTATGTCATGGAAATAGCGTACATTTATGTTTATATTCATTGATTCTGTTTTGTAGATTTATTAACTTGTTTGACTTTTAGCTGGTTGATGACTAACTTATTTATATATTTAAGCTAACTTACTTTAACATTTTAATGTTTATACAGTTGCATTATCTTAATTTATTATGTCTATGGCGCTATATATATAATTATATATATATATATATATATATATATATATATATATATATATATATATATATATATATATATATATATAATTATATATATATATATATATATATATAATTATATATATATATATATATATAATTATATATATATATATATATATAAATATATATATATATATATATATATATCTATATATATTTATATATATATAATTATATATATATATATATATATATATATATATATATATATATATATATATATATATATATATATATGTATATATATATATATATATATATGTATGTATATATATATATATATATATATATATATATGTTAAACTAAATATTATTATTAGATTTATTCTGATAATTATCAACAGCGCACTAATCACGCCGGATATTACTGGGGTAATGTTATAAGTCATTCGTAGCTGGCTATGATCCGTATTATTTGTATTTTCGAGAATTGTTCGTATTTGTCGTGAGTCAATATAATAAACAAAAGTAAAAGACTGATTTAGGCCTACTTAAACAAAATATATGACTATTTTTTCCCTATACACAATAAATGACTGATTTATTTAAACCAAATAAATGACTGATTTATTTAAACAAAATAATAAGAAATTTACATTTTAGAATATTGTCATAGTATTATAATGAGAGTCTGCATCACACGGATAGTATAATTTTGTTTTTATTTGCATCAATATCGAAGTGGTTGTAATCAATGTATGGGTATAGACAACACTGTTACAGGATCAATTCGCTTGCTTGCTGACCAATATGTATAGTCGACGGATGGTCCATGAATATCGAGTGGGATTTTAAACGGACACTTTCTTGCTCTTTCGACACTCCAGATGAGCATCACGACCTACGTAATTACCAGTGTAGTTCCTTATACTTTGTTAGTTGGCATGCAACTATCACGCATGCATAAATTCTCTCAAGAAGTCTACGTAAAAGGTGTTTAATAGCTTAACAATGCCACAATAAGAATGCATACGCTGTCCTTTTTAATTTGTCATGTGTATGTATGTATACATATACACCTGTTGGCCTACTGAAGAATAGTTCTCATAAAAAATAAAGAGCTGCAGCGTGAATGCGAATATCCTTGCACATGATATTCTGACAATAGGCCTAATACTGAGATACAGGTACAAGAGGACAACAGTTCACAATGAAATGCAGTGGAACGTCTAATAAATGGTCCTCCTTGCGATAAATCAATTATGTACTTTGCAAGACAAGACAAGAATTATTCTCTAATACCATACAATAGTGTAGGGGATACAGACAAACTTCACACCAAGATGGTTCACATTTTTTATTCAATATGAATTGTGAATTGTTCATGGTAAAATCAATAATTAATCACAAATAAACAGTCTATGAACTCATTTGCAAATACAACATTTTTATTGCTGCAAACTGTTTAATAACTTGATCGAAGTTGATTTATTTTACTGTCTTCCTCTGTATGCTGAAGACGGCCAAGTCACGATGTATGGTACGTATGGCACGCGGAATCGCGGATTTTTAATATGATGTGTATATATCCGCTTGATGGGTAAGTTGACCGTCGATCGTGTGCCCCCAAACCCGGCGCAAGGGTGCGAGTACAGCCCTACCACTACTACACTATTGGGTACCAGGGTGCGAGTACACCACTACCACCACTACACAACTGCTTGCAAGTGATATGTTGTACACATAAGAAATAAAGCGTGACGACACAATGTGACGTCATGAGTTACGTTTGCTACATAGCTTGATGTGTAAACACAGCTTGACGTGTAAATACAGTTTGCGGTGTAAACACAGCTTGGTATAGCTTCAGGTGTCAACACAGCTTCAGGTGTCAACACAGCTTCAGGTGTCAACACAGATTCAGGTGTAAACACAGCTTCATGTGTAAACACAGCTTTATATGTAAACACAACTTCAGGTGTAAACACAGCTTCAGGTGTAAACACAGTTTTAGGTGTAAACAGCTTCATATTTAAACACAGCTTCAGGTGTAAATACAACTATAGGTGTAAAAACAACTTCAGGTGTAAACACATCTTCAGGTGTAAGCGCAGCTTCAGGTGTAAACACAGCTTTGGGCAACGAGTCATGTAGCGAGAGTTTTCTAACTGCACTGTCGTAGATATCTATGTGGTGCAAGATGACAATTTGCTCTCTACCAAATAAGCCTGTTCACAAGTATCGTCTCGGGCTACGGTTTCTTTCATTGAATATTTCGTCGTAAAAATACATCCTATATCAATGGTCGGGAATTCTGACCGGAGAAAATACTTCTTTTGACCGGAGATCATCAACGGTCTCTCTCTCTCTCTCTCTCTCTCTCTCTCTCTCTCTCTCTCTATCTCTCTCTCTCTCTCTCTCTCTCTCTCTCTCTCTCTATCTCTCTCTCTCTCTCTCTCTCTCTCTCTCTATCTATCTATCTCTCTCTCTCTCTCTCTCTCTCTCTATCTCTCTCTCTCTCTCCGTCTCCCCCCTCTGTCTCAAAATTGTCATATTAGGCCTGTAAAACATTTGTGTCGCACGATTCTTCTACATGACCTGCGTTTCTCAGATTCGCGACGCACATTCGCTATGAAAGCAAACAATAACATACAACTCTGTCGTCCCATGTGATGGACATAACATGACATTTCATCCCATGAAAGATGAAAACTTACCTCGCCGGCTTGTAACCGGCCGAGCCGGAGGAAATCGACATGGCAGAGCTCGGAGTGTAAGCGCGTTAGTCCGAAGCTCAACTTTACCGACACTAGCAACGATCAGCGAGGTATTCGTAACAAGGTCCCGTAGAATTCTGTTTCCAGAGAGCATGCATAATGCATGGGCAAACAAACGACCCCGGCCGTGCAAATACGAGCGAATATGTCAACTGTAGCGCTGCGAGTTTATAGCGGCGAGAGACGAAGTGCAAACGCTGACGACTACGAGGTTGTTTATTCTCGACACTGATAGTGGACCGTGGAATCGTGGCAACATTGTATGGTCGAGCACGTTTTATGGATTTGCGATAGTTGTGCGAATACATAATTGAGGACGATTCCAAATGGTGAATTATGTCGTGCTGTGCTGGTCTCAACATGTTCTGTGGGACGAAACATCCCTGGTAGCCGAACTTATTTCATTCGTATGACTATCTAATGTTTTCTTAGTTGTGCGCTGCACAAATTACGCCGCCGAACAAATTCACATTTGCGTAACATAACAGTATCTGTATTTTATGCTAATATTAGGTCTATAATAAGCTGTAAGGCAGGGCATTTACATTATGCGCATCAGATACGTATTACAAAGAAAATAATACAGACATAATTTTCAATGTTTTAAAATACTCGTGTATAGGCCTATATATAATAAAAGTAATGTCAGTCACATTACCACCGATAGGCTATTGGAGGTGTATAATAAACTAGACCCTATACTACTTTGCGACGACCAACCGCAACGCAAGATTCACTACCCATGTACGGTATGAAATCTGCTCGTTTCAAGCAAATGGTACGTCTAGGCTACAAGCGTACTCAAAAGGGCCTTCGTTGAAAATGACCAATCATCTCGAATCGTATTCCATACACATAACATTTATCGCTATTCACATACATTCCTTTCCAAAGCCTTCGTTTCACAAATGGCGCATTTCGAAGTTTACTGACTTGATATATTTTAGAATCAGATCAACATTATTTATGTTCAAAGCTCATCAATGGGCATGTTATTAAGGATACAAACGAATATTGCACAGGAAGGCCAAATCAATTTCGTACAACCCACACACCAGCCAATAGTAGGGTCATATACTTGATTAGGCCGATGAATTTCATTAGCTGCGTCACCATTTCAACGGAGAGGACATTGTGCTCGTCATTGATTCACCGGACAAGGCACAGCATGGGAGATGTGTCATCCATTCAACGGAGAGGACATTGTGCTCGTCATTGATTCACCGGACAAGGCACAGCATGGGAGATGTGTCATCCATTCAACGGAGAGGACATTGTGCTCGTCATTGATTCACCGGACAAGGCACAGCATGGGAGATGTGTCATCCATTCAACGGAGAGGACATTGTGCTTGTAATTGATTCACCGGACAAGGCACAGCATGGGAGATGTGTCATCCATTCAACGGAGAGGACATTGTGCTCGTCATTGATTCACCGGACAAGGCACAGCATGGGAGATGTGTCATCCATTCAACGGAGAGGACATTGTGCTCGTCATTGATTCACCGGACAAGGCACAGCATGGGAGATGTGTCATCCATTCAACGGAGAGGACATTGTGCTCGTAATTGATTCACCGGACAAGGCACAGCATGGGAGATGTGTCATCCATTCAACGGAGAGGACATTGTGCTCGTCATTGATTCACCGGACAAGGCACAGCATGGGAGATGTGTCATCCATTCAACGGAGAGGACATTGTGCTCGTCATTGATTCACCGGACAAGGCACAGCATGGGAGATGTGTCATCCATTCAACGGAGAGGACATTGTGCTTGTCATTGATTCACCGGACAAGGCACAGCATGGGAGATGTGTCATCCATTCAACGGAGAGGACATTGTGCTTGTCATTGATTCACCGGACAAGGAACAGCACGGGAGATGTGAGTTACTGGTTATGAATCAACCGTACGATTGGCGTAGAGCAGGGCGCCAGGGACCACCTCCGAAAATGGGAGAAACTGTTGTCTCATCGTCAGCATCCGCTCGCTTTAAACTGGACAGCCCCCAGTCAGTACGGACCTGACTCGCCACAGTTTAAAGATTTGCCTGGGTGTGCAGACCAACGACCAGACTGCCATCCACACACCTACTCCAAACATACACAGTTTAAAACTGTGCGGAACTTTTCATACTCAGGTTCCATCCTGTCTAACAATTGGTTCCCTAACAATTTCATATTTGACAAGGAATTAAACACACGACTAGGCAAAGCGGCAGCATCCTTTGGAAGACTCTCAAATAGAATCTTGTCCAACAAGAGCCTGACACTGCATACAAAACCGAAAGTGCATCATGCGTGTGTTCTCAGCATCCCGTTGTATCGTGCATAGACCTGGACAATTTGTCGGAAAGAGGAATACAATATATGCTGCCTGCGCGTGATCCTTAGCGTGAAACGGCAGGACAAAATCACCAACCTTGAGATTCTGCAACACCACTGAACAACCGCATCCCGAAGATAATTCTCTATGGGGAGTTAACTGAAGGCAAACGCCAAGTAGGCATAACTAGACTGACATACAAGGATGTAATTAACAGATTTCTGAAAGACTATGGCATCGACAATCTGGCAAACACCTAATGGTGGTTCATATATTGACATTAAAGCATATCAGACTACCCGATAGATCAAGTGTGCGAGGTGTCATGTTGGCAATTTACCGACATGATAATGAGGCAGCTAAGACAGGTATTGTCTCACGAGACAGAAGCTGTACCACTACTATTATTACAATGTATTTGAAAAATATGGAATTCGTTGAATGGCATTATAACGGCTAGTAACAACAGTACCAGCAACAACAATACCGCCAACAACAATACCGGCAACAGGACAGTGTATTAGTGTAACAAATCCAGTGTAGGACTATGCATGTGTGTGTGTGTGTGTGCGTGCGTGCGTGCGTGCGTGCGTGCGTGCGTGCGTGCGTGCGTGCGTGCGTGCGTGCGTGCGTGCGTGCGTACGTGGATGCATGGGTGTGTGTGTGTGCATGCGTGGGTGCGTGCGTGCGTGCGTAATCATCTAGTTCTGTATACAATCGTTAACAAGCACATAACGAAATGTTTGTCTCATAGGCTAGTGTGGTTATTGATAAGTGTGGGAACAAATTAACTTAATTCTTTCGCTCGTCCGTGACAAAACATGTATGATAATCTGGATGTATCTTCACGTCGGGCAAATTGAACGGATAACGTGGCGGGGCGCAGCAGAACAACAATCGTCTGAGAAATTACGTAACCAAAGTACCTTGATTGAGTGTGGGAACAAATTAACACAGTTCTTTCGCTCGACTTTGTCAAAACCTGCATGACAATCTGGATGTATCCTCGCGTCGGGCAAATTGCACGGATAACGGGACGAGGGCGAAGTAGAACAGCTGTCGTCTTAGAAATTACGTAACCCAAGTACCTAGATCCAACGAGTAGCTTACGATACACTAAACAATACAGTTGCTTTGTAGAAAGGCACGCCACTTAAGCCTTGCGGTTTATGTGTCGTTCAGGTGTGAAATGCCATTATAACTACACGTTTTCGCGCTACTCAGATGAACTGAGCGTGAAATGTTCGATTAGTGCACTAATGCGATTTACAGATGATTGAACGATGCACTTTCTCACAGCGGTCTGTTGGTTCAAAAACGTGTGATGAGCACATCAAAATTTTAAATCATTAACGCATAATAATTACAGCGTGTTGACTATAAAGCGTTACATGTTAGCGAAGTGGTAGCGTGTTACGACGTGTTAGAATGTCATCGGGTTACATGCCAGTATCAACTAGGTACGTTAAGTCTAGGTAAATAAACAATTGCATCGAAAGCGTTTATTAGCCACCCGGACCCTCTACAGGGGGTCCGAATGCACATCAAATATGGCCATTTACTTGTCGTGTTCGAACCTGTCCAATTTGCGAGTGCATTTGCAAGAAAACTTGTAACGATGTGCTGCAATATGAGTATTCATTATGTGAGTATTCATTATACTATATTAATTTTAATTTTGAGAGAAAAAATTGGATGACTTTTTCATTTTCAAATTATAAATGAACGATATTAAAAGTGTTTTAATGTTTGGATTGGGTTTACTTTTGAACTACTATTCAAGTGGCTGTTGCAATTGACAATTTTTATTAGTAGCAGTTATTGGCTTAGTTCCTTATTATCAAGTTACCAAGCGTCCAGTCGAATCGGGCACTTATGAATATCACATCACAGTTAAGGTTTTCTCTTTTCTTTGTAGTCATTTCACCGGTGCTGTTAACTAGCATAGGCCCCTATAAAATCATTATTAACACACAATGAGTATTTGCATTTATCTACCCTGACATATATACCAGGTAGAATGGACCAACGTCTTTTAGTGCCTCGTCCGGAAGACACATGCAAAGTTGGGTGAACAAAATTGAAAAGTTTCGAAACAGCTGCAGGTGGATTCGAACCCTGGTTCCCTGTTTTAGTAATGCGCATTAATATCAACAAGAGCCCATTTCACAGTAACACGTTCCTTCCAACACTGACTCAACTTCTCTGGGAATCATTCAGCTACCATGTAATTAATAGTAGCTGAATGATAATAGATACGTGATCCTCCACGAGTCCGATCGACGTTCTTGTGTTATACCCACTGCGTGCGCTACTGCATCCCACGTGACTAAGGACGTGTCATACCAGCTAACTATACAGTAAAACACACCCAGCTGAAATGTTTCATTATATTGTATATGGTTGAGCTTTTTTGAGACGATACAAGATACTTTATTGAATTTCTCAAAAGAGAGCTTTGTTTTGTGGTCATATAAAATACATGAAAACAGTATATAAAACCGTGGCCCCGAAAAAAAAGTATATTCTGACTTCCAATATCTTCTTAATCTGTGCTGAAATATACATTTCCACAGCGTAATTACTGTCAAGTACCGCGAGGGTAACAATGGCGTATATACGATCTTGCAGGGGGGGGGACTTTGTGATCCATTAGTTTTTTGCTATCGTGTATAACTGATAAAATACATAGCTCATTAAAAAGTCCAACATTTATGAGATACAATGGTGGCAAACCATGATTGTCACAACTTAACGTAACTATAACATTACAACCGGAGGACGCAGGCGTTCCGCAGAAAACTATGATACCATAACAATAAATTACACAAATGATTCGAAGTGTACCTGCGTAGGCGTTCTACGGGTTGTCGGCCACCATTTTGCGACACTTTCGTCTTGCTGTCCATGGCGTTAACGTCGCAGTCCCACTTGTACGTCTGTCATCGGTTGCAACGCCAGCGTCGTTCACTAGCAGACCAGCGGAAGACACGCGGCGCGCCACGGTGACGCTCTGCCAGCACTGCGTGACCCAACTTTAATAAGGCCTCCTTGAGATGTCCAATTTCTATCAGGAGTACTTGAAGCGGGCTTATCAACACCACAAAGGTTCCCGACCGATCGATTTCATGTGCCTCCATTGTCGCTAGTCAGACCCACTTCTCGAGTTCCGCTGTCGACGAAGTAATGCGGCAGAACGATAACAACGCCAACTGGTCACGGATTTAATGGCGCATGCCGTGAAATGTATTATAGTAAAGGCGTACATACATGATTACACCTACGTGAAAATTGAGTGGATATGATAGATGTCGTCTTGTATTATGTCGCGAACAGATCATTTTGTAAACTTAGTTTACAATATCAGTCTAAGCATTTATCTCGTCCTACGAATGATATGGAAGAAAATCCCATTAAGTGGGAGAACTAGAAGGTGACATAAAATCTGCCACTTCTCAGATTCGGTCACGCAAGGGTTGCCATGGCATCATTGCAAACGTTCAACCAAATAACCGCCTAGTATCACCAGTCTAGTGTGAAAGGTTCACACCTTCAATCTCAACAGAATTATGACAGTGTCTATATATTTCCAATTCTACGAGAGAAAGTGGAACCAGCTGCCAAATTTCTCAAAAAGATTAAAACAGCAACAATTGACAACATCCCATCGGAATTAACGAAAGCTGGAGGAGAGGCAATGGTTAAAGCACTCACTGTGACCTTCAGCAAAGTTGGCAAGTCGGGAGAATGACCCAAAACATAGACTCAATCATTGATAATTACACTACCATAAATGGGCAACCTACAACTGCCAAAAGTGTCGGACCATCATCCTAATCAGCTACCCTAGCAAAGTAGTGTTGAAAGTAATAATAAACCTACTAAAGCCACAAGCGGAGAACATCATCCTAATCAGCTACCCTAGCAAAGTAGTGTTGAAAGTAATCATAAACCTACTAAAGCCACAAGCGGAGAACATCTTCGCTGAAGAACAAGCTGGCTTTCGTGCAGGAAGAAGCACAACAGAACATATTTTCAATTTTCTGCGAAAATACCTACAACCACAACAATACATTTACCACACCGTTAGCGATTTCAAGAAGACTTTCGACAGAGTATGTCATCAACTCTATAGACAATCGTGAGAAAATACAGCATCGGTCGTAACCTTATTGGTGGCATCGAACAACTGTATGCGAATATCAGCAGCGCAATTGTGCCACATCACAATCGAAGGTCATCAGCACTCTTCAACATCTTCCCCGAAAAAATGCACTCGATGGTCAAACATGCACGATCGACATTAGTGGAAGAATTATCATAAACCTGCGGTTTGCTAAAAACATCAACAGTCAATAGTCGGAGGTGAACAAGAATTGGCCAAACTAGCAAACCACCTTGACAAAACCTACTTAGACTACGGGATGAAATTTAGTAATGCAGAGAAAACAAAGCTTATTACTAAAAACACAAATAGCATAAATGCCATCACTAGGAAAGAGCTAGAGACTGTCGCCTCTTTCAAATATGTCGGTGCAACATTCTCGGATGAATTATCAAAGCCAGAAGCCCTTTCAATAATTGCTCAAACTTCAGCCGCGCTTTCAAGACTGAAACTATTGCGAAGGGCCAAAAACAACTCTCAAAACACATAGTCTGTTTACTTTGTCATCTGTCTGCTTGACCTGTGGCATCAGAAGTATTGCTGACTAATCATCACAAAAAAAAACAAATTATTTAAATAATTCCAATTGCCCTAAAACGAATGACTGATAAAATCAAATAAAATCGTGATTTTTCAGCATTTCGACTTTTCACTTCAGTTAATGCTTGAACAAGCATTAACTAATGTAATAGTTTGTCTGATGATTTCACACGCAAAAAAACTACATACAAAAGTTGCACAAATGAGCTAGCATGTTGCAGTGCCAGTGGATACTAGGGAGGTTTGGTTTTTCGCATAATTAATTTGAAATGAGACTAGAGAAACAATCGAATTGATTAAGCACCTTTAAATAATAAACTGCTGCCTGTTTACACATTTTTGAAATATTTTTTTATTATCCAAGTTGGGCGTTTTATACTGCAACAGGCTAACGGCTGAAAGTCATTTTCAGCGCAAAGATGGCGGCTAGCTCTGTGGCGTTAAATGTACAAGCCGACGCGCAATTGCATATAATACCATATACCTATAGAAAATGTTTCTATAGGTCTGTGATAATACATATCAATGGCGCCAACTGGCGATAAATTGGTATCAACTGTGTCCCCTGGCGAATAGGATGGAATCATTGTAAATGCCCGGATGGCAGTCCTGCACTGCAATCCTACTTCCCCTAAATCTGAAAAAAAAAATCAGCTGAGGGAATGGGTTTGCTTGATGTTTTCTGTTTATCTGCCTGCAAATGCTGACATTTAGGAAAATAACGACTTCCTTGTGTTTTTCCTATTCGACTGACGTGCACAGGACATGTGCAAGGTTTCCGGAGTCCAGAATCTCGACGAGACGTAAACTCTAAACAAACATGGCGCATGTATTTTTATTTTTCTCGCTCGTTGGATTTGTTTGGGTTGCTCTGCCGCACAGTGGCTTTGCAGAAGAGCAGAAACCAGTTAGACATGCGTCACACAAATCAGGGGTTGTGCATTTCAACAACCCTAAGCTATTTTCAGACTTAGTTAAGAGCAGCGATACTGAATACACGGTATCGAACGTCGAAGAAAAGGCAAATCCGAGACAAATAGGAGGAATAGTGATCGGCGACGAATCCAGGTTCTTGGGCAGCAAACTAAGGATGTTGGGCAATAATGAAATCGGAGTCACAACTATGCAAGTAAGTTGTGAAACACGGCGGACAACGCACTTTCTCACACCTATGGCTATGCTATGGCTAGGCTAGGCCTAAGCACGGTCTCAGGGACTGTTTTTGCTCGTTTCCGTGAGTTAAAACGAATGCACCTCTGCCTTCCATCCATTATTTCACTACTGTCACTATGTGTGCGACAACATGACAGTGTTTTAAGAGTGTCCTTCTCTAGAGTTTGTGAGTTCATCACAGGTTTTTTCAATTTCTCTACGTGGTATCTTTTACTTCCCTTGCATAGACACCAGATAGAAGGGACCAACAGCTTTTACGTTTTAGTGTTTTTTTCTAAAAGACAAGGGCAAAGTGGGGTGAACGAAATGGGTCCCGGATGGTTCGGCCCATGACGGGTTCGGCACACGCCGACGGATGGTTCGGCCTAGTCGATTCGGCACACGCAGACAGATGGTTCGGCCCATTTCGCTATTGAAATCAGCGACGGTCGTTTCGGCCCACTCTAGCTAAGCGGCGGAAATGTAAGAATAGTCGTTTCGGCCCACGGCCTGAATTAGTAAGAAAGGCGGAGAGGCGGAAATTATGATTGTGCACAGAAACATACGTACACGCTAATATAATAATAATGATCTGGAACTATTTATAAAAATATAGCAATAAACGAATAACTAGTTGAGTTTGTATTGTAATATATAATGTATTGACTTCATTGTTTGTGTGAGCACATTTTGTGTGATCAAGCCCTTTATGAGTTTAATCTGTCTGATGTTTCATTCACACTTGTTAACTGAAATGTTTGAAAGCGTGATTTCATAGTTTGTGTGAGCACATTTTATGCTTTTAATCTATCTGGTGTTTCATCAGCAAAACATGCTAACGTAAATGTTTGATAGCATCACTTCATTGTTTGTGTGAGCACGTTATATTTGATCAAGCCCTTTATTCAATTAATCGTCTTAAGTTAATTGAGCATATCACAAGTTGCAAAGAGGTGTCATTAATGTTTTCGGCTCTATTGTCCCACGTCAGTAGCTGATTTCTAAGAATGGTAGTTTCGGCCCATGGCGTAATTCAGGAAAAAAAATACTTAATATGATTACGCACAGAAACATATTCACATGCTAATATAACAATTATCTCATAAAATAACAGAATGCAGTCCAGCAACACAACGCCAGAAATATTGACAACGAATGGAATTTCTGTCTTTATTAACAACTACCAAAACATAATTTTCCAAAACTATTACACGACATATATATATATATATATACATATATATATATATATATACATATATATATATATATATTGTGGCATGTATGCATGTATGTATGTATGTATATATATACATACATACATGCCACAATGCGGAGAAGCCACGACAGGACGAACGCGTTATTTACAATCTGGGAGCGTCTCGTCAAGGCCGAACGTAACGGAAGGGAAACGCTGCGTTCCTTGAGCCGACTGACAAAAAATAGCGAACGTAATAAACACTTGGTTCGAAAACAATAATTATACTGTAGCGTACAATATTTCGCTAAAACACGCAAACAGTTGAAACTAGGGAACGTAATAAATAAGTAATATTGGTTCTAAAACAATAATAATGTAGCGCATGGCGTTTCGTTAAAACACAAACAGTTGTAGCATATAACATTTCGCAATTACAATACTCTATAAACAACAATTGACTCGAAAACAATAATACTGTAGCGTACAACAAGTCAACAGCATATTTCGCTAAGACATGCAAACAGTTGAAAATAGCGAAGAATTCGTTAGTCGTTTCGGCCCACGGCGCCCGCTGGCACCGGTTGCATACACGGATGGTCCGGCCCATGCGAGCGAAAACACTTCACGGTTCACCGGTCGCGCCGTTGGATGGTTCGGCCCATGGGCCGAACCCGTTATGGGCCGAAACATCCGACACCCAACGAAATTGTCCAAGTTTTGAAATGGCAGCAGATGGTTTTGAACCCCGGTCCCTTCGACTGAAAAGTCCAATGCTTTACTCAGATGGTTTAGAACCCCAGTCCCTTCGACTGAATGCCCGATGCTCTACCACACAACCACCGCACCCCCTCGCACTAGTCACATTGCGCCAACCAGTTTGGTCGGAATGCCCCACTGATGGTCAGAATTCCTCACTTTGGTGGTATAAAATTGTAATGTATTATAATATAAAACTGAGGTTATTTGTGATAAAGCTGGGGTTCTTTTTATGAAACGTCTGCATGACTGATGCCTCTTTCAATATCGCATAGCAGGCAGTTGCATCGCATCATTCTTCTTAGTCATAGATATATTAGTCACAATATACCACTGTGTGTATGACTAATAACTTCTCTATTATGTATTCATAAAATAGTTTATTTGTGATAATCTTTGTTTGTTTGCTCTGTTGCAGAATTATCTTAAAGTTAAACATAATATGACTGGGAATTATATATAAATTAATTTTAACGATATAGCGAATTGTATTATAAGTTCTAATGATCGTCTTGTTGATTGTGTATTAAAATGATAAAATATAGCGGCGTATTTTATGTGGAAGGAACCAAAAGCTATAAAATCAGTTACAAAGTGACCAATTCAGGTTAATGTGGAACTAGATCAATAAATGATCTAAAATAATAGTACATTGGACAAATGGGGGCGAATCCTTGGCTAAAGCTTCATGTGCTCGGGGGACGAAGTCACCATAGGTGCAGTCCGAATTCACTGTGGCCTGAAATCACCTGTATCTAATATGTTTGAACATTATAATTAAATATGACACAATATGATATTAGAACAAAACAAAAATATGTTTAATCTGTATGTCGTAATTTTATATATAAAAGGGACACTGAATTGGCTGAAGGACGTCTTTGAAAATGGTTAAAAAATAACAGTTGCGAAGTAATGTAAGTATTGTTTTGGTGTAATATACTAATATACATGGTTACATTTTTTTATACATGTTTGACTGTAATCATATCAGTGGGGTATTCCGACTGTCAGTGGGGCATTCCAACCAAGCAGTTGGAGCATTCCAACCACGTCGGTTGGCGCATTGCGACTGGTGCGTTCAGGCAGAGGTGCATTCTGACTTTCTTTGAAAGTGATAACATTCTTTACCTAGTCATCTGATCGAAATTGGGCTAAAATCTTAAATACACTGATTAGTGTTTCTATTGCAGGTGTATCGTTTAAGATATTAAGAAAGTTGTATTTTATGTCATAAATAGCTTCTATACATTGAAATTAGTATGTGAGGACAAAATCATTCCATGATCAGCCAGAATTGCATTAATTCATTGGGTACTGATAACAATAGTTTTAGCATGTTTTTGACATTTTTCTTGGAATAATTCTGTCTGTGGTAGAACAAATAATGCAAGAAATGCATGTAGCAAGTAATTGTAATAAAGTACAATTTGAATGTTAATTTGTTTGACTTTCAGAGGATCTATGATACCCTCCAGTACACAGACTTCAAGCAGAACCTGACAAATAAAGTAGAGGAGGTAACTATTTCTTACACTCACTGTAGTCGACTGTTATTAGTATATAAGTATGTAATAAATAATATAGAAAGTACGTTCTAAGTCGTTCTTATATAGTGCAGTATCCAGTCCGTAGAACCACTCAAAATGCTTTACGCTTCACCCCTAGCAGACTTGTTAATTCCAAGTTAAGTTCCAACACCAACACGACTTCTCTGAGAAGCAATATATAGAAGACACCTAACTCTTGGATATTGTGAATGTAAAGACCATACATTTTTGTAATAGTAATATAGAAACTTTTTTCAAAAGTAATAGTAATAGATCCTAAAGTAATAGATAATAATCTATAACTTTTCTATTACATCTATTGCTGCAAACTTATGAAATATGAGATTTATTTGCATGTTATTCCAGCTGCCAGTAATTGTAAACAATGTGCAAACAGTGGCTGAGCTGTTATTAAAACAACATGAAAAGACCAGTAGGCTGATCATTTTATGGTTTCAGAAATACCTGCTCAATGAAACAATGCAGGAGTAGCAAGCCTATTACTAATTCCCCATGGCTATGGCTTCACATTCCTAGCACTCACACAAAGGGCATGGTTTAAGATATATGCAGGCAGACAACAAAGCAGGAGCTGCAACCTGTATTGAATTAAAAGTGAACTCATCACACCCCATAGTTTGATTTGAGCAGAACTTCTGAGTTCTTTTTTCAAATTGCCACTTGGTAACATTGCAGACCCTTTATTCAAATTTTGACAAATGTTCTCAACTCAGATCTTGAAATGGTGTACAAATGTATGTTTAGCTACTACAAAGACTAAGTTTGTATGTAATTCTAGGGTTGGATTGAGGACCACATTGGAAACAATCACACCAGCACTAGACAATGAGGTTCAAATCCCGTTCAATTAATTTTCTTTCATTTCAAATTCCAATTCAACTTAAAATCTTTCAATTCAAATTCAAATTCCGCTTGGTGAAAAGCTTTCAATTCAAATTCAGGAATTGAATAGAATTTAATCATTCAAATTCATTTTTTAATTCACCCCAGCCCTGCTCTCTTCCGATCCAAATATTGCTAGTTATCGTTGAACCATTTGTGGTTTTGCAGATATCCGGACAGCTGCTGAAAAGATTTAGTGCCTATTTGAAACTGCTGCGAACAGTTAAGATTACGGTGGAGAATCTGTACAGATTCCACAAGATACAGCCGATGAATCACAGGCATGACTGCTGTAGTCTAGCAACTTCACGACTCAGGTGAATGCACTGTAATATCACATCATTTATCATAGCTTTCTTGAACACATCATCACAACAGTCTTAAAATTTAGTTTATGTAAGAATTGTTTGAAACTGATGTCTGACATTTATTTTGGTTACAAAATTGTATAAAATGTTCTGCAGTCTTCCATTTTTTGTGTCGCTTCAATTTGTGCTTGTACTAAAAGCATTATGGATCTGAACACTGTTATTTTTTTAATAATCTCATGGTGGGATTATAATATGATTTATAATCAGAATATCACTTAGATACTGTCATAATAATAGGAATACATATGCAGTGTATATCACTACACACAATTGCATTAATTATTGATATATTTAGTTAAAAAGTAAACAATATAAAGTACGAGAGTAGATTAAAACACTTAATAAATCTATGCAAAGAAGAACGCCAAACACTACAATTATTAGGATAGCACAGTGTATTAAAACAATTAAATTGCAAGGAATTTTTATTTGGTAGAGATTGAACCAAAAAATGGTTGCTTTCAGATGGGACAAGCTGTATGAAACGAAAGTGACAAGTGAGACAACTTGTGACCTCGTTCCTCCTGGCGTCCAATCAGATGTCTTCAATCCGGGTCAGAATCTTACTGAAGGTAGTGTGTCTTTCCTCCCGGTCTTTCTTTTGATGCCATACAACATTTATTTCCTGAGGAGAAAATATTTTTTTTTTTAGCTTTCAAGACATACCCAGACACATCAGAAGACATTAATCAGGAAACTGATCAGTGGACGATGGTAATCTTCTATTGTGTTCACAGTTTGGAGCAGTTTACATGGGTTACCTTAAATAAACATAATAGTTGTAATAATTATAATATGAATAAGGTATAATTTTGTTGCTAAAAAGACTGTGACCATACAATGATAAATTATATCTATTACTATCTGAAATTCATAAGAACAGAAAGCAATGCGAAAAAAATTTCATTGTGCTATCAGATAATTACTGAGTTACTGTAAAAAAAAGCAAATATGTTGAGAGATTTATGTACAACCCAGAACACAACATGTACCAGTAATACAAGTTCATTGATTAGTTGTATGTTAAATTAGATCTGTAACTTTGTAACGTTACATGAACCTAATACATGCGTGGTAACTTGCAGTATTTCAACACAATACCCAGTACATGTCGGGTCTGAAATGGCAGTATTTCATCTCGACCACCGGCATTCACAATGAGTTCCCTGCTCACCGATTCAGCGGTGTGCCATACTCTGAGTGTACTAACAAACACGACACGCGCCACAGGTGAGGGAACATTTCCTTTGTTAAGTGTCAGTTTGATACTGAAGCTAACAGATTCAAATGGAGTATTAGAACTAACATCTGTTGTGCATGTTATTTATTCACATTGTAATATACAGTCGTGCAAAAAGGACGTAAATCTTGTAATACATTTATTTAATGTTTCCTATTAAAGAATCATTTTTGTAATGTGCTGTAGTAGTCATCTCATGCCATTTGCCACTGTTATTCTATTTAGCATGAATAATGCAAGCATAGTATGTGGCACTATAGATTTACAACATCAACTACAACAGGCAGTTTTGGAGCTTAGTTTATTGCTTAGCCATTTGGCTGATGTAATTGTTTATTCTTAGCGGTTCCCAACCTTTTTTACCCACGTACCCCCTGTGACCTGAAGTGATCAGCCGGGTACCCCATCCTAGTGGCATAAAATTATACCCCGAATGGATAAGATAGGAAACTACTATTCAAGAAACCAACAATGTGAGGACTGAGTTTACCTGGTCAAAACAAGAGTGTCGATTCAGGGAACAGTTTTGGACAATATGCGGAGGTCGTCCATTATACACAAGTCGGGCATGAAATTAATTTAGTTTACATGCAGAACATTTGTGAGATATGTAAATGGGAGCATCAGCAATACCCTCATCGCTCATCTTAGACCAATATTTTGGCAGAGCTTCAAATGGATCACGTGCAGTGGAGTCGTTCATGAACTTCAACAAATCCTGCACCTCTGCACTGAATGGACGAAATTCGAATCCAGCGCTCTCATGTGGGAAGCATGTATGAAACTCCTTTAAGAAAGGAGTGCCTAGTGCCCAAATAGTTTAAAAAGGGGGGTTCGAGCATATACAATCAGCGAGATGCCGTGCTTGTTCAAAGGTGTTCAAACATGTTCAAGTGACCTGTGATTTTGCCATCCCACCAGCTCTAGCTTCATGATGAATGCACGTATGTTGTCCATGGAGTCAATCACCATGGTGAACCGGCCTTCGAGTGACTTGTTAAGTGAGTTCAGGAAAACGATGTTTTTTTAAGCGCGCCAGCTTCAAGAGCCACCTTTGCCCAAAAGTTTTTGACGAATTTTCAAGATTGCTCCTTGCTGACGCGGTCAAAGAATTTGGAATATGTATGGAAGAGCAGCACTTCTTGTTCCATATGGAACTCTTGACGCAAGAGGCAGAAGAGCCTAGTATTGTGGGCATTTGACTTGATGACGCAAACTTACTAGTTAGGCACTAACCATTGAATTGAGGCGAAATCA
>OY759265.1:19207357-19309857 GCA_963662155.1 Lamellibrachia columna | reverse complement strand
TCAGAGAGGGGTCATGGTGGCGGTCAACAGTAGCCGAGACCTGACCAGCACGGTCGGTGACTTTCTCAAGTCATTCAAATGGACAACGTCCAACAAGCCACATGTATCACGGCCATTCCACGACACAGCAGGTAAAGGTAGGTAGTCCTCTGTTGGTGAACCTACTCAGTAACCCATTCCATACAACAGGTCCAATAATGATAATAATTACTCCAGGTAAGGATGAACAGTACACATGTAGATACTTGCAGTGCACAGAAGTGGAGGTTGTGCTAACAAAAAAGCACTCCCTTTGAAATATTTAGTATATTGTTCCTGTATGCACAATTGGGCATGGGCAAAATTAACACTTATATGTGTAGCTGTGTCAATAACAAAAACATATATCATCTGTTCCAAAAACTAATAAAATCATCATTTTGTCCCTGTTCCTCATGTTCCCACAGTTGGTGGTCACAGTTAGTTCCTGTCCACATGCACTACGCATCTCCCACGTCAGCTACATATTTCCCATATGCACTATATGTCTCCAACATGCACTACACGTCTCCCACATGTGCTACAAAAATGTATGCACTAAACAAATGTGTCTCCTACATGCACTACGCGTCTCTTACATGCATTATACATCTCTCACTGATACATACTGCAACTAAATAAGTCTCACAGATGTTAAATGCAAGTGTTGTACAAGTGATTGACTGGCCAAACACTGTCTGTGTGTGTCTTGTGCATCAGGGATGTTGATGGCGGTGACATGGCCATGTTCCTATGACGGCAAGATGCTGGGTGTGGCTGGCCTCGACATCCAGCTTGGTGAACTACTCGAAGGAATCACTTACTTCCCCGGGGACGGCTCTATCTACGCGTTCCTCATTGATGGCAATGGTCAGTACATGTCAGAGTTCAGGGTTTGAGCTAGAATGCAACTCCGCAACTTTTTCGCGTTAATTTTTTTACTGTTGCATATTTCTGGATAGTGCACTCGCCACTGAAATCGAGTGATTTTCTTAAATGTTGCACATATTTATCAATGGAATGACACCCGCCATCGTGACATATAGTTTTTATTGGTAGCGCAATATCTAATACAGCAGTAAAATAATTTACATTGTTGCAATTTACATTGTTGCAAAATACAAATATTGAGTCTATTGAAGATAGCGTTTTTTGTTATTCCCTCAGAATGTTACACTGAATGTTATGCTTTATGTTACAAACAAAATCTATTGCTGAAGAAGCGTAACAGCACGTATTGGCCTTGTGTCATATTAGTTCGCCCGCAGAGGTCGATGGTGTCTTAACAAGCATTTTTGAACGTGCTAAAGTTGATAAGCTACTATGAGCAGTTTGAACTTTTTATAGTGTCATGCTGATAATCACAATTGTTATATACGATGAATGTCATCCTCACCATGTCAATCAGATTCATGGTTTGGCTAAATAGCAGTTAGTAAGTTAGGCAGCTTTCTTGAACATAAAGTACTTTTGTAGTTCCTGCAAGTTGCACATTTGTGGATTACGATCAATGTCTTGACTGCTGAAGAAACAAGACTACAAGTGCTGATGGGTTAAATTTGTTGTTGCAAAAACAGGCAAAATCTAAGCGTGCACCTGATTGTTGTGACTTGATGATGCAGGAAAGACAGTGATGCATCCATCACTTCAACACCCGATCCTCACTGCTGTACAACCCATGTACGCAGACATCAGTTACTATGAACAGCACCCAGGCTTCAGTGAGATACGACGTCACATCCTCGGGTCTGTTCATGCTGTTTGTGTGTGCAATTTGGAACTTCATTTTGCTATTTTGTCTGCTAGGAACTTTATGCACAAGATGACTTGAATTTAGAAGATCCTGTGTGGATGTAATGCCAATCACTTAAATAATAGCATTAAAGGTTAGATTAGTGCCAAACAAGCATGTTTATTTAGCACGACCAATTTTGTAAAAAAAAACAATGAGATGGATGTTGCTTTTTAATTTTTAAGATGCATTTATGCATTTTGTATTATATACTGAATCAAAACCCTAAATCAATTGATTACCTTGAAAACCTAATACACTGTTACAAGTTACAACACTGCTTGAATAATGTATCTTTCATGTGGGATAAGCACATTTATGTGTTAAGACTGTTTGCGATTCATTTGCCTGTGCTTATTCGTTCTTTTACATGTACCAGGCAAGAAGTGGGCACACAAACATTGGAGGTGCCACACGGCAATACCTCTCACCATGATGGTCATCTGTCTGCTGTCACCAGACTGGAATACACCTGGAAACAGATCAACATCAAACAGGTGAGTCACGTCCACATGTCACTGGGGTGTTGTTTTAACAACTAGCTTCTGACAAATTCTCTGTGTCCTATTAAAAAAATACATATTTATAATTATGTCCCCGAATCAGCATGTTTCACATATGCTGGGGTACTCAAAAATCAACTTCTCAATGCAATTGCAAACCTTGACTTGGGAAAGTTACGAAATATGCACCAAAAAAAATTTCATATGTATTTCATTTCAGTTTTATTATTTTGATGGGTACCAGTAACTTCTATAGCATTGTCTATATGTTTCTGTATGTCTATCAAGAGCATCTTCCCCTGTAAAGGTTACACTGTCTATAATTATGTGTCTGTATGTCTATAAAGAGTATCTCCCTCTGTAAAGGCTACATTGTTCAGCTAATTTCTGTGGTTATGTTAGGCAGAAGTGTAGGTAAAACACCATTTAAAACATCATTGATTTCATTGGTGTAAATATTAACTTTCAATTTTGTAATGTATATCCAGTCTTGGAGAGCTGGAGCAAATTAACCTTTTATCTGTGCACATCTGTACCGGCATCCAGGATATCTTTGGGAGTGTTTCCTGAAATGATTGTTCTCCATTTACTAGTAAACTTTTGGATGTCCAACAGATCCAGGGGACAAAGTCCGACAAATTGGAGTATGTATAATAGTTGTGATACTATTTTATCTACCTGTCTACAAAACCCCTAGGTTTCCCCAAAGCATTGCAGAAAGATATCGACCACTCTTGTTAATCGTGATATGAAATGGTTGTGACAATCTGTAAGCTGAATGTAGAGTGTGTTTTTGTGTGATTATCTGCCTTGCACGTGAGACATGTGTTTGTTTCAGTTGGCAGTGGACAGACGGTTCATTATAGTCATCAAGAGCATGCAGGAGCAGGTTCTACACAGACAGTTGAAGACAGTGGCGGGTGAGCTGTAGTTCATGAAACTCTTCATTAGTCTGTTTGTCTGTGTCTCAATGTAATGGTGCAGGAATACTGCAGCAGTAACATGAAGAAAGTGAAGATTGTGGCACTTCGTGTTGATGGTTAGAACTAACCATTGTCAACAAGATGCCTAATTGTGTGTGGTGTCACCCTTTCATATTAACAGAAGACTAAGAAAGAATGCTAATATTAAACAGATCGTGTCCATCTTGTTGATTCCACAAGGTGGCACCACTTATCCCTGGGATGTCCATGTAGCATTATTCTACATCTACTCCTTATCCATCCTCACTTGACATTGCTGTCATGTCCCTTGTCCCCAAGAGTTGTGTGTACAGCTCTGACACAGTATCTTCCCTCAGTCCCTGCTGCACTGTCAGTGAGCAGCTACTGTATCCGCTGCTGCACTGTCAGTGAGCAGCTACTGTATCTCCTGCTGCACTGTCAGTGAGCAGCTACTGTATACCCTGCTGCACTGTTAGTGAGCAGCTACTGTATCCCCTGCTGCACTGTCAGTGAGCAGCTACTGTATCCCCTGCTGCACTGTCAGTGAGCAGCTACTGTATCCCCTGCTGCACTGTCAGTGAGCAGCTACTGTATCCCCTGCTGCACTGTCAGTGAGCAGCTACTGTATCCCCTGCTGCACTGTCAGTGAGCAGCTACTGTATCCGCTGCTGCACTGTCAGTGAGCAGCTACTGTATCCCCTGCTGCACTGTCAGTGAGCAGCTACTGTATCCCCTGCTGCACTGTCAGTGAGCAGCTACTGTATCCCCTGCTGCACCGTCAGTGAGCAGCTACTGTATCCCCTGCTGCACCGTCAGTGAGCAGCTACTGTATCCCCTGCTGCACCGTCAGTGAGCAGCTACTGTATCCCCTGCTGCACCGTCAGTGAGCAGCTACTGTATCCCCTGCTGCACCGTCAGTGAGCAGCTACTGTATCCCCTGCTGCACCGTCAGTGAGCAGCTACTGTATCCCCTGCTGCACCGTCAGTGAGCAGCTACTGTATCCCCTGCTGCACCGTCAGTGAGCAGCTACTGTATCCCCTGCTGCACCGTCAATGAGCAGCTACTGTATCCCTTGCTGCACCGTCAGTGAGCAGCTACTGTATCCCCTGCTGCACCGTCAATGAGCAGCTACTGTATCCCCTGCTGCACTGTCAATGAGCAGCTACTGTATCCCCTGCTGCACCGTCAATGAGCAGTTACTGTATCCCCTGCTGCACTGTGAATGAGCAACTACTGTATCCCCTGCTGCACTGTTAATGAGCAGCTACTGTATCCCCTGCTGCACTGTCAATGAGCAGTTACTGTATCCCCTGCTGCACTGTCAGTGAGCAGCTACTGTATCCCCTGCTGCACTGTCAATGAGCAGCTACTGTATCCCCTGCTGCACTGTTAATGAGCAACTACTGTATCCCCTGCTGCACTGTCAATGAGCAGCTACTGTATCCCCTGCTGCACTGTCAGTGAGCAGCTACTGTATCCCCTGCTGCACTGTCAATGAGCAGCTACTGTATCCCCTGCTGCACTGTTAATGAGCAGCTACTGTATCCCCTGCTGCACTGTCAATGAGCAGCTACTGTATCCCCTGCTGCACTGTCAGTGAGCAGCTACTGTATCCCCTGCTGCACTGTCAATGAGCAGCTACTGTATCCCCTGCTGCACTGTTAATGAGCAACTACTGTATCCCCTGCTGCACTATCAGTGAGCAGCTACTGTATTCCCTGCTGCACTGTCAGTGAGCAGCTACTGTATCCCCTGCTGCACTGTCAATGAGCAGCTACTGTATCCCCTGCTGCACTGTTAATGAGCAACTACTGTATCCCCTGCTGCACTGTCAATGAGCAGCTACTGTATCCCCTGCTGCACTGTCAGTGAGCAGCTACTGTATCCCCTGCTGCACTGTCAATGAGCAGCTACTGTATCCCCTGCTGCACTGTTAATGAGCAGCTACTGTATCCCCTGCTGCACTGTCAATGAGCAGTTACTGTATCCCCTGCTGCACTGTCAGTGAGCAGCTACTGTATCCCCTGCTGCACTGTCAGTGAGCAGCTACTGTATCCCCTGCTGCACTGTCAATGAGCAGCTACTGTATCCCCTGCTGCACTGTCAGTGAGCAGCTACTGTATTCCCTGCTGCACTGTCAGTGAGCAGCTACTGTATCCCCTGCTGCACTATCAGTGAGCAGCTACTGTATCCCCTGCTGCACTGTCAATGAGCAGCTACTGTATCTCCTGCTGCACTGTCAGTGAGCAGCTACTGTATTTCCTGCTGCACTGTCAGTGAGCAGCTACTGTATCCCCTGCTGCACTATCAGTGAGCAGCTACTGTATCCCCTGCTGCACTGTCAATGAGCAGCTACTGTATCCCCTGCTGCACTGTCAATGAGCAGCTACTGTATCCCCTGCTGCAATGTCAAGTTTTACAATGATGGTTGTACTGTTGTATAGTGCCAGGACCGCCCCAGCTGGTCTACCACCGCCTGGACATGCTGCCTACGGACCACAGCTGTATCTACCTCAAACAACTAGCTACATTCGGTGAGTAAGGACTCAGCAGACTCTGTGAAAGGATGGGTCCAGGCCTGCTGGCTGCATGTATGGCAACTGACTGTAGAATACTATGATCACTTGACAACCTAGTTACATGAAATTACCTGTAATATTCTGCTGGCCAAGTGAAATGTACATTCTGTGGCCTGCTGACATGACTGTTTCTATCTTCCACAGTAAAGCGCAGATAATAAACAAGTCAAGTGTGAACCGAGAGACAAGATTGGAAACATGTGCTACAGTATTAAATGACACACATTATTGTTTAATCTTTGATTGACACCTCATTGAATATTCTTAAAGATGGTACACTTAATTAAATATTCTTAGATTACACACATCTTTCAATATTCCACACTTGTTGACTTGAATCGTAGGAACTGACTCGAGTCACCCATTATCATGACTTTCAGATCACTGACTTGAGACTTGACTTGCCAGTTTGTGACTTGCCAACAAAACTGGGACATTTTTAGACAACAGTAATGGTATTGAATATTATTGTATCACACATATGACACACAGCTTCTTCCCCTGAAATTCTTCCAGATTTGTTGATTGCTCGTCAACCCCATCCCATCCTTTGTGTGATGCCATGTGTTGCAGACAGCAGTGCTCTGTTCCTGGCGGCCATCGCCTTCCAGAAACCCTTTGAGCACCTGACTCATGACGTGACGAAGCGAACTGTTCTTGGCTACCTCGCCTATCTCAAGGACAACACTAACCTGATCAGCAATCCCGGAGTCAGGGCAAGTGTCTCTTTGTCTTGTCGCCAGTCTTAAGCTGGGTTTACACGAGGTGATATTATTAACGAGGCAGTGGCGTCGCATCCGAAGATTGCAGCTTGGTCGTCCCGTGTAAACTGTACATCACCGCATCATGGTGATGTTTTATGCCATGGCACTCATCCTATTTGAAACGACGTGACATGCGATATGAAACTGCTTTGACCTTTTCTAATGATGTAGCCATTGTCTTACCTTGGCCATGATATTGCCTCAACAAAGATATCGCCTTGACAACGATATCGCCTCATGTAAACCTAGCTTTACGGTATCATCTTGTTTAGTATTAGCATGAAGACAACCCTGGAGTGTAAAGTCATCAGTTGTGGAAGAGAGAGAGCTTCATCTTTCCTCAGGAGGATGGTGCCATGGTGGTGATGATGATTAAATTAGACTGATTTCAATGTTCCCAATTAATACCTGCCTGTTGGACTCTAATGCCTAACCTTACATCATTGTGACAGATGCTTTGCCAATACATTATGTACATTGTTATATATCCTAATCCATAATTAGCTTGACTGTTTATTCAGATTGAATACTGCTCATATGGAATACTGCTCATATGCATACTAGTACTTATATTCTGAATAAAATGTCTCATCAAAGCTCACACAAGAAGCAGATGTTGAACTGTGCAGTGACAGATTTGATTGAACATATAGAAATGTTTTCCAGGAGGACGTGAGAAAGGACGTCGCTGTAGTTTCCCAGATCAATGACAGTTGGATGAAGCAAGTGAGCATCAGTGCCCTCAATGACTACATCATTCGACGGTATGAATTTTAACAATGGTCATCATATTGAAACACACAATTTTAAGTGTAAATGTTTGTCAGATTTGTTTGGTAAAGATTACAGTAGCAACAGAACATGTTACATTAATTTAGTTTGTGGATGCAAATGCATTTATAAAATAACAACTAACCTTAGGTTTTCCTGTGATTAATAAGCCAACCATTGCATCAGGGTTACTGAGAAAATATAAGATCTGGCTATAATAGTTACAGTATAATCATATTACCAAAAAGGTGCAAATTTAAAAATGCAAATTCACCAACCTGTCTGCTGCAGACAGTTTTCATTTAGTTGGCGCTATTTTCATCTCTGTATGTCTCAGGGTGGCATTTGAACATACCTTGTTTACAAAAGGTGTATTTGCTGCAGGTATGTGGCGACACCCAGTGGTGTATTCATGATGTATCCGGGAACGCTGCTCAGCAAATCATACGACCCAACCCATCGAGATTGGTAAGTTAAGATAATGATATTCATTTGTAGCATTGGCTCCATGTTTTCTTCCTGCCTGTTGCCGGCTGCATTCTGGCTGCAGGGGTATATTTGTGTATGTTTGTATTAGGGCATTTACTTCGCAGTCAAACCCTATTTATAATAGACCCTGTCTTGAAAGACCACCCAGCAATTCTGTTCACTCAAGACAGGTGGTCTCCCATAGCAGGTAAATTATCATTGAAAAGAAGGCCAAGGGGAATCAAGACAGGTTCTACTGAAAGATATTTGTGTCTAATTTATTCATCTATTTTATTGTCACTGAATATTGACAACGGTATTGAATATAATAGAGACATTGCCCAAGGGAAACTCACTAATTAAACAAATCACTGTTTGCATAATTTAATGTGAATCAAATCAACATTTCACATTTTCAGCCAAATACTTCTAATAAGAAGCCTCACATCACCCTTCTGTTTGTAGTAAAATAAGCATTCACCGCAGATGTGTCTTGTGCTAGGTACTACGCTGTATTTATAGTTGCCTTTCATTCCACAGGATGTCCCTGTGGGGGGTGCATTTTCATGAACAGTTCTCTTTCATAAATACCTACAATAAATACCAGTGTGTCCTAATCTAGAAATGCCAGTGATTAGCTATGCATGTATCAGTGCTTAGGGAGCGTGTCCAAATATGTTGTTTGTTTAGGTACACAAGAGCCACAGAGTTCCCTGGGAAGGTCACCCTGACCGCCCCCTACCTGGACGTGGGAGGGGCTGGTTACATCGTCACCATCAGTCACACCATCTTTGAGGGAAAGTAAGTTACTTAAGCACTGCTCTTCTAATTTGTACAGCTTGTGTTATGTTTAATGATTAATTATATGTTCCATAATTTGTCACTCAAACAAGTATGGTTGCTATCATTGAGGATGCACGAAAAACTTGATATTGCTTGAATTTCTTCATTTAAATCCAAGCACATGCTTCAGAGTAAAAAAATTTGGAAACAAATTATATGATTGACATGACTTGATAATATGTGCGTGACATTTCTAAAGTAGCAAAGATAAATATAAAATCTATACTGAACCTTAAAGCAATGCAGATTATAATTATTAATTATATTAATTAAAACAGTTTATTATATATATTTTTTCAATTCAGACAAATTACATTTCACTGCTTATTCTTTGCCTAATCCGTTTGTTTTGATTTGCCTCCTAGTTTGGATTTGTGTTGTGTTGATATAACTATTGTGGAGTTTCTTGTTATTATAACTATTGTGGAGTTTCTTGTTATAACTATTGTGGAGTTTCTTGTTATTATAACTATTGTGGAGTTTCTTGTTATTATAACTATTGTGGAGTTTCTTGTTATTATAACTATTGTGGAGTTTCTTGTTATAACTATTGTGGAGTTTCTTGTTATTATAACTATTGTGGAGTTTCTTACTACTATTCATGTACCGACTAGACAGAACTGTGTTCTTGGAAATTGTAAACAAATTCTTGAATTTTGGATTGCGCAATCTATAACAACTCTTGAGAGATTTCACTGGCATTATACCCAGGCCAGTTTCAGTTACATAATATATGCCCTTTCACTGCCTCTGTTATGGTTGCTGTACGATTGCGCTCTGTGTAGGCATGCGAGTGCGCCCGGCAGGTTGGACCGTGTGGCGGCCGTCATGGCCATAGACGTCACACTCGGCTACTTCTACAAGTTGCTGGTAGAACAGTTGCCTGCATGTCAACATGACAACATCCGTTGCTTCGTGATGGATGACCGTGGTTACCTGATAGCTCACCAGGGACTCATAGAACCCAACGGCAAGGGACCACTCGAACAACAGCACATCACACACAAGGTGATGATCATGTTCTGTGACACTTTGAAAATATTCCTTGTTTCCTATTTCTTTCTGCAGTGTATTAAGGTGGCTGATTACCGAGAAATAAAAGTAATTAAAATTTAAATGCCGAAAAAGGGGAAAAAACAGCTGCATCACCTGCAAAATTAGCAAAAAATAGTGTACTCTGATCATAATCAGTCATAACACAAGATTTATTTACTATTCAAATATAAAACAGGAATATTGCAGTTTGATATATTCATATTATATAAAGCATATGTCAAACTCGCATAAAAAATTGGTAAAATATATTATTTTATGTATTTTATTAAGTCGCTGTAAAATCACATTTATTTTTACAATATTCAATATATGACCCACAAGGAGTTAAATTTGGCCAAAATATTTGTTTATTATTTATATCTATAAAAGGCAAAACAAGTTGGGAGTTCCCATGCAACATTTTGAAATATCTGACATAGTAACAGCTAAGTCAGCAGCAAAACTGGTATAAAAAACTGAATTTTACCGACAAGGAGAAATGTCATTTCAGTAAAGGTTGACCAAAATGTTCATTTATTATTCATCTCTATACACTTAGAAAAAACTAATGAAGTGCCTGTAAAAAAAAACGGTTTGTTATCGTAAAATCACACGAGTTCCAAAAAAAAAATTTCTTTGTCTGCAGGGGGCTCCACTGGTAGTACGTTAAATTTATCATGTTTTCGGTTTTAAATTAACGTTCTTTTGTAAAAACATATCATTTGTGTTTATTATTAGCATAAATGACATAGTTTCAATCGACAGTATAACTTTTGCATTGATTTCAAGTTATGACAATGATGCGCTGACCGATGTGCAGTTAGCTTAATTTCAAGGTTGCCACCTACCTTAGTAAATGTGACCTGCTTGGTGTAATGGTGTATTTTTAAATAAGTTAATATTTATTGTATATATGTGCGAGTGCTTGAGCATTTTAACTATTGCTGCACACAAAAATCATGGGTGGTGAACTTTTTATAATAGCCATGCAAATATTTTAATTCAACTCATTTTAATGATTTAGAACTACAACAAAATTATAATTGTTTTTAAATGGCTACAGCATGTCTAGTCCATCTCTGGAGCACATTATAATAGTGGTTTGTATAACAGTAGGCTGAAATTAGTTATGTGAAATCCTCACAGTAGTTCACATAGAAAATGAATAGTGTTGGTTTGTCATATCACATGTGTACTGTGAAATATTTTGTTAGTTGGAGGATATCATTCTGTCATTTGGAACTGTCTTTGAATTGTTATTATTCCATGCCTAACCACGGTCCATGGTCGACTAGCTTAACGATTCCTGTCCAAATAGTCTTAAGAAAACATGCGAGCTGCTGCTATTGGTGTATGTATGTCTACCGACTACTCACTTCCAGGAACCTCTGGTCGCCAATGACATTCTCAACCATCGTGGCTTTGTGCACAAACAACTGTGCAAAAGTTACAATGACAGAACTACACAGAGGTTCTACCATGTAAGTTAGCCGTCTTACGTAGTTTATCAACTGTAGATGTTTTATCTTTCACTCATAGCTGTTACAGGGAGAAAGAAATGTAGTGTTACGTCATATTTGGCATAATCTTTATAGTTTTATGTTTATTATTAAAAGCATGCTTTATATGGTTACTAAAGAAATCGGATGTCTATGTGTACTGCAAAAAGTGGGCTTTGCATCAGTAACTGTGAAGTAAGCAACATGGTTGTTGTTTTGGGGCGACATTCATACAGTTGTGGTGATACGTCAAGTCTGTTTCTCTCCGACTGTTTAGTTCAACACAAGCATCGACCGCGTGCTGACAAACTTGGTCCACGGTGAACACTGCTCTAGGTACCAGGTGAGAAAGGCTTATTGAGCTTATTTATGTCTATGCCCTGCCTACTGTCTCAATTTCATAGGTATCATTCCTTATCCTACATGTAGGGTTGTTTTATTATAAATCTAACACCATATAATGTCTGCTATGCCCAATGTTGTCCATGACATTGTGTTTATAAGGGTATGACACCTTATCATGTCTGCTGTCTGGATCTTGTAGAGCTGCTGTTGTGTGTGGGTAGAAGGCTTCGTGACCATAAGGATGTGTACTTGCTACTGCTACTATGTTGTACACGTACACGGAATATTACGCTGATTCTGATCATAAGGTAGCATTACCTTGGTGTTATTAGAAAGTTCCAGTATATGTATGATATTTGTAACATAGCATGTCTTGAAGAAAGAGATGTCTGTAGATTGAGTGTGACTTGATTGAACACATGTTGCAGGTGACAGTCATCCCTGGCACCAATGCCTTCTTTGGTATTGTCAATGAGACATGCCCTATGATGATAGCCTTCTGTCCCTGCAGTATGGTAAGTGTTCACAAAAATACACAGCATGTAAGTTGCTTAGTTTTCACATCATTGCTCAGCATTATTACTAGGAGTGTTTGCCTATTCTAAATGTTGTATTAGATAACTACACGTAAGCCACAACCCAGATGGATGCAATAGCGAGATTAGCATTTCTAAAGACATGTTGCATAAAAAATCCATAGAAAGTACTAATCGCTGACTACTACAAGTGTAACAGTTACTAATATGTTGGAGTAAGTACAGACATACCTTGAATGGATTGACGTTCTTGTGTCTTGGAATGTTAATTTTTATGTAGTTTATACCTTTCAAGAAACTTATGTCTTCAAATATTTCAGCTGAATCTCTCGGTCTTCATCGGTGGACCAACTTTGTTATGGGCACAATCTTATCCATAGAGCGAAACTGGCCCTTTACTAAGACATTGGCCAGGAAATCCCACAGCTTAGTAAGATGACTCTGGTCATTCTACTAATGAAAACTCGGTAGAAAACTTCGAAGACGGATCTACAATTTCTCGACAGATAGACCTGTTTTGTTTTGTAAATATTATTACTAATACTAGCATTGGTTGATGCAGCTAACTGCTGTCACTGCGTCATAGACATTGTAGTGGCGTTGTTGTGCTGCCAGGTTGACCGTCTGTGTCTCAACTGTCACCGCATGGAACAGTCCGAGTGCGAATGTCCCTGCGAGTGCCCCCTTGACATCAACTACTGCAATGGCACTGCACAGCCTGCACAACACAGGTAGGGTTACCATGACAACATGACACGTCATTGATGTATCAACACACCAGCTGCTAGATATGGATGTTGTGATGAACACTGGTTGGGTGGGTTGGCTCGTGATTATTTTGGAAATTTGAAGAAAATAAATAATTATTAATTATTATTAAATTGTATTTCTTGAAAGAAAGTTTAGATTGAGGAATGTACTTGGAATGTACAACTGATTGAGTCCAGATCCTCTCTGGTACAAATGCGATAATCAACTACAAATTCTTACCTTACTGGCATTTGGCCCTGATCTTAAAATCTTGAAAATGTAAACAGTTGACATAGGAATCTTGTACATCTAGCATTGTATGGGCTCAGAGGGTGAGAACATTTCAAGATAACAAAGCTTGTTGAAATGTAAACAACAACAGAAAGACTATTTACAAAGCACCTATGTGTGTTTGCAGCATTGCGAGCTGTACTCACCACGCCCCGACAGCTGAACTGATGACAGTGTCAGCCGAGGCCGCCGAGTCCCTGCCTCAATGTGTCAACACTCACTGCAGTCAGAGACGCACCAAGATGTAAGTGGTACTGTCGGTCTTGCATGTGCGTGTTGGATGATAAGTTTGATGGCAACTGAGGGTGATACAGAATTTTTGTTTATACCCATGAGCTGCACTTGGATGTATGTGTCATGAATATACAATACTGTGTTAATAAATGTGATGTATTTTGTGCATTTGTGCTTTTAGAAAATGGAATACAGTGAACTTTGCCAACTTTAGATTACTCGATAAATCAGCCATTGTATTACTATTGCTCGTATATATGTAAAAACCCTAACAAGGTATTTCATTGGTTGATGAGGTAATTTGAACAAAGTGCAGTTCCATGTTTGTTTGGATCCAATGGGTGATAATACAATGTCACCACTGACTCGCATGGTTACATTTCATAGTGTCTTATACACCTCTGTTGTGTTGTCCAGGGAATGTCTTGGGGTGCTGGACTGTGAGTGGTGCCAACTGGACCATGACGGACACACCCCCCTGAAACAGCCCTCCTGCTCCCAACAGAGGGTGTGCTTTGCGGGGGTGTTGGGAGCTGCCACTCCCTATAGGGATGAAGTCTCGATCACAGGTAAATTCTAGTATGTCACTGAGCACTGAGTAATGCACTTTGGTCAGACTGTATTCTTTGCCTGTGTCTTTTGGAAGAGACACTAAAAGCTGGTGTGGCTCTTTCTACCAGGTGTGTATGCCTGGGGAACTAAAAGATCCCATATGGGGAAATGCATGGAAAAACCAGTCGTGGACAGAGCCAATGGTATCAATCTACAAAAACCCATTTAATCTACCCACCCATTTTCTGATAATGGCATAAGCGCCATGAACACATTGTCTTGTGTTATTATGGTGTCTCACGCACAGACATATTCCAGTCTCCACTAGTTGTCTGAATTCTGCTGCGACCACATAAACCACCTGTGTCTGTTGCCAGAAGAGAGAAACCCAGCGTTGAAGTGCTACAGTTCCCCAGTTGGCCCTGTGGCTGGAGGCATCATGGGATGCTTCCTGGTTCTCGCTATCGCCATCTACTGCTACAGACGTCGTGTGCACCGGCGCACACAGCTCGAGTATATGACGGCCGGGCCAGACGCCCACTCCGCTCACCCTGACCTCGCTCGGATCGACTCGCTCGATGACCTCGACTCAGGTATGCCTGGTGATATGTTACAATGTGGGTTTATTTTAACTTGATTGTAGCACATGAGTTATAGGTCATGTGCAGGCGTGCATATGTTTATGTGCGTGAATGCATGCAATCCGGAAGCCAGTAACAATAAAGTCATGTCATCTTTCTTCGTCTTAATTCTGTGTTCAATATTTCTGAGACAGGAATGAAGTGGTCACATTCTCTGGTGTTCTCAATACTGCGGTGGTCATTAGGTTGTGTGTTCATGAACTTGAAAGAATTGGTTTCATTGTTTCGTTTAGCGTCATACATCGACGCATTTGGCCAAAAAGCATTGTTTGTTTTCCAGTCACAGTTCATAAGGGTGCTGACTTTGATCACAATTCATATGGGTGCTGACTTTGATCGCAATTCATAAGGGTGATGACTTTGATCACAATTCATAAGGGTGCTGACTTCGATCGCCATTCATAAGGGTGCTGACTTTGATCGCAGTTCATAAGGGTGCTGACTTTGATCACAGTTCATAAGAGTGATGGCTTTGATCACAGTTCATAAGGGTGCTGACTTTGATCGCAGTTCATAAGGGTGCTGACTTTGATCACTGTTCATAATAGTGCTGACCTTGATCACAGTTCATAAGGGTGCTGACTTTGATCACAGTTCATAAGAGTGCTGACTTTGATCACACTTCATAAGAGTGATGACTTTGATCACACTTCATAAGAGTGATGTCACACAGATTGATGTCATTCAGTCTCCTGTGGGTGGCGGGTCGAGGGGTCGGGTCTGAGGTTAAATGACATTGGTTTTGTGCAGTGTCATCAGTGATTTGAGATGACGCCTTATTTTAAATGAGTTACGCTATTCTTTGATTTTAACTCATTGACCAAAGCTTTGACATTTACCTGTGTTTTGATCCCACAGGACACACGAACATCGTACTGGCAACGTTTGACAGTCCAGCGAGTGTCTCGCCGTACCGCATGAACACAATGTACCGCCGACCCACAAACACGGAGAGTGACCACGGCTACAGCACAATGACCCCCCATGATGACAGCGAGCAAGCGAGCACCACGTGTCTTGAGCCGCTCATAATAGCACGTGACCGCTACCGGCCGTCCACGCACATGGCGGGGTCGACAACCACCCCCATGTTACCCCCGCCCCCGGGGAGCCGCCGCAGTCGCAGTCCTACCCCACCCCAAACACAGCTACCTTCTAATACAAACGAACATCAGACCATGCTGCCGAACCAGATATTGGCGAACGTGCAGGTGCATATGGTCGACACACATTAGCTTTTATGATGCACACGTGTGACCGTGTGCTTGCCATTCTCTGGGGGTTATACCCTGTGGTGTGGATTTATTATAAACTGTGGGATCGTGTTGATCTTCCAGTATTTTTTGTTTTCATAGTCGACCTTGTGTTGTTGCTATAAACCCCTCAGAATTGACTGCTGGGAAAAGTCACATTGGTGTGAAAACCAGTTTTCCTACAGATTGGACAAGAACAACTGCTGAATTATTGTGAATTGTGTGGAATTTGTAAAGTTTATTGCACGCCAACCTATGTTGTACACACATTTTGTCACGAAATAGCTGTGAATTTGGTAATATTTCATGGGGAAGAAGAATCTCTCCACACTGGTTCTTAATTTATAAGCATTTGAAGTCTGCAACAATAATAGAAATCTAAAGACTATTACATAAACAATCATGGTTATGTATAAAGATTTTGTGCAACAATTTCTGTGCAAAAAACTTTAAGAAGATGCATAAGGAATGATAGTGAAGTCAGATTAGCCTTATGGAACCAGACTTGACGATGTTGTTGAATAGGCAATATTTACTGCAAGTAACTGGAATAACTGTAGCTAGTGACACCTGGTGAGTAGCATAGGATACAAAAATGGTGCTAATACCATGTTGGAGGCAGCACTACAGGCTATATTTCTAGATACCATGTTGGAGGCAGCACTACAGGCTATATTTCTAGATACCATGTTGGAGGCAGCACTACAGGCTATATTTCTAGAGACTTGTACTCAGTTAGGTTAGTATAAATGTGACACAGCAAGTCTTATACTTTGTAGATATATTATCTGTAGAGACAAAACAGTATTTTGAGTATTTTTATAATTACTGATGCTCATCTATACTTGTAAATAATATGTTCTATTGAAGCAGATTTAATTTGTTTGATGTGTAGATGCATGATACTTTATAATTTACATTTATAGGTGTAACCTATTTACAGTTGTTCATGTAAAAATCAGCTAATTTTTATTCAATAGAAGATCATGTATATTTAAAGTTTAGTAGACATATCACTAGATTTCTACCTGCAATACAATGATACTGCCTCAATCTAGATTATTTAGCTCAACTTATCAGATCTGTATTTGTGATTGTTAGTTGTAAATATTTTTAGGTTGTAGTTATTTCAATATGAAATCTAACAGTCATTCTCCGATTAGTTGATGTGCTGCAGATAATATGCTTTGGTTTTTGTAAAGTCAGTAGCTCAGTTTTATATAATCTTAGTAATGTATTAAGATGCCTAGATTTTTTAATGTCGGTTGGTATCTAAGTAGGATTTTCAGTCACGTATTGGCATAAAAACTGGATGCTATATATCAACTTTAAACATATGGCTTACATTGTTAAAATACAGGGTTTGTATATGTATAACAAGCAGACTTATTTTTGACAATTTTGCACATCTAAATACATACAGGAATTTATGTGCAAATTTGCCTGTGAATTTTAGTATTCACTGTATTTTGACAGCTAAATAAATAGGTTTGCACTTTGTAAAATGTATTCTTTGTGTGTCCAGAGTAGTGCATTGATTTGATTGTTGTCCATGTTTTATAGTAGGAGTCTGGATGTGGATAATTACCCAGCAGGTTTCACATTTACCCCATGTGTGGGATATTTTACTTCCCCTAGCATAGACACCAGGCAGAAGGGATGAAAGGGTCAAGTTTCAAAACGGTGGACTCAAACTCCAGTCCTCTCGATTGACAGTTCAGCGCTGTAACTTCCGAGTTACACGAGTTACAACATTAACAATACACTCCACTGTTCTGACTAGAGAAACCCAATGACGAGACAGTACCATACATTTCCATATATTTATGTTTATCACAACTTAAATAGGTACATAGTGATGTAGACGTGTAAAAGAGTAAAAAAGTGTACAGTGAAGCACAGCACATATCTATGAACACGAGGTGTTTCAGTATAGTACTTCTAAACATGTACATACTATAAATACTTGCATGTAAAGATAATCACAATTTGTAATTAATGTAAGTTAATTGACAGCAAATTGCACAATTATGTGGTGTGCTACATACACCAAGATCTTACATAAGCTGACTTTCTTAAATATTACTAAGACAACAGTGTTGCAACATTATAAGCTGTTGATAAGCTAAGTTATTAGGCCTGTGTGTGGCACATGGTGTACCAAGACTAGCAACATTATAAGTTGTTGATAAGCTAAGTTATTAGGCCTGTGTGTGACACATAGTGTACCAACACTAGCAACATCTGTGCACAGTTTAGCTCTTTGTTCTGGCATTGGTCGATCTCTCTTTTGGTAACAGCCTCTCCCAGGATGATTACTGTAGTTGAGAAACCAACACGCCGTCTCAAACAAAACTATCACTGGGGTGATAGTTTAGTCTCCTAGCGTGGTCACCTTTATCTCTGAAAAGTGAAAACATAGGTGATTATTATGAATTTATAACAATGAAGTACGTTCACAAAACTGTTATGAATGGATGCTTTATAAGAGAAAATAGGTAAGATTGTTGAACATTATTCAGGATAATAAATTTTCATAACAGCTTGGCTAATAAGAACTGTGTTACTATGGCTATAAGATATTTAAGTTATTATGTTTAACGTCTGTGGTCCAATAATTCAGCCAATAAGAATGAGAAAACACTATTTCAACAGCGAATCATATTTGATAATTAGCAAAAGAACAAAAAGTGCAACATGTTTTTATAATTGAATGTTATTAAGAATTTTATATTTTATTGAGAATAATCATAAAATATGATGACCACAGGCACCCACGCTAAATTCTCAGACAGATACTAGCAACATAACCGATTAGCAGAACAAACAAACCTTTTGTGCTTCTTCTTTGTCGTGCCGTTCAAACTTTGTGCCACACTGGATGAAATCATAGGATGAAGCTTTTCCTTGATGCGATGGTAGTTCCTCTCCAGCTCGTGTTGGTACTCCTTCTGATCGGAAGAGATCAGGGATCGGTTCCTGTGTAGAGCATCGCTGCACCTGCATCAAAGTCACAACTCGTCAGATTGTCCTCTAATACCTCAGTCATTACTTTCATAACCTTTCTATTGTGTATGCAATTTTAAATTGTCGCCCCCATTGATTGGGTTTATTTGCATATTATCATGTAAGGTATAGCATTTTAAAACTTGGTTTGACACGAATGTGAACCACTCATCCTTACAGATGCCATTTTAAAGGTAATTATCATGAAACAATAACACTAATTTGTAAATAAGAGAGGCCTCAAATTATTGTGTTTGTTTGCATTGTTAAAAACTATTAGAAATTTGTAATGTTGAACAGCAAACGTTTACTATGTCGATGGTACATGAACGTATGGGTAAAAACATTGCAGAAATAATAAAGCCTAATAAAAACTGAAGCCCCCAGTGAGGATTGAACTCACGACCCCTGGTTTACAAGACCAGTGCTCTAGCCACTGAGCTATGGAGGCACGTGCTGGTTAATGCCCTCTGACACAGGTAATATTTCGTAAGTCAATACGTGCATAATTTAAACTTACAAATTATGCTAATGTGGTTACAGCGATGTCTGTTTATGGTTTCTAATTACAATACTGTTATTATAACGTTTTATAATTGCTTTCATGCCAGCTAGGCGCTGGACACGTCATTTTGGTCCAGGTACAAATGTGGCGCCACACAGTGGGCATTCTATAAATAATAGCGTCATCGGCGCCACCTGGCGACTGATTGATTGATTATTTGTTGTGCTTGTCCCATAGCAACAGTAACATCAATTACAGTCATCTACATACATAGAATCGATACATACATACTGTTTATAACTATCATTTATGTAAATTAATTATTCATTATGAAACTTTAAATAAAACCAATGTTTATGTTATTTTAATATTTAGAAGTAGGAATATTTATAAAGCAGATTTGTGGACAGTAAATTAAAATAAAAAATCTGTCATTCCTAATTTAACATCAGGCATGGAATGCATTTACTGATTTACATTTCTAGAGAGTACAGTACCAGGGGGTGTACATTGTTTAGAGAGTACAGTACAGGGGGGGGTGTATATTGTTTAGAGAGTACAGTACCAGGGGGTGTACATTGTTTAGAGAGTACAATACCGGGGGGTGTACACTGTCTAGAGAGTGCAGTACCAGGGGGTGTACATTGTTTAGAGAGTACAGTACCGGGGGGTGTACACTGTCTAGAGAGTGCAGTACCGGGGGGTGTACACTGTCTAGAGAGTGCAGTACCAGGGGGTGTACATTGTTTAGAGAGTACAGTACCGGGGTGTGTGCATTGTCTAGAGCACTGTACCGGGGGGTGTACATTGTCTAGAGAGTACAGTACCAGGGGGTGTATATTGTTTAGAGAGTACAGTACCGGGGGGTGTGCATTGTCTAGAGTACAGTATCAGGGGTGTGCATTGTTTAGAGAGTACAGTACTGGGAGGTGTGCATTGTCTAGAGAGTACAGTACCAGGGGGTGTACATTGTCTAGAGAGTACAGTACCGGGGGGTGTGCATTGTCTAGAGAGTACAGTACCAGGGGGTGTACATTGTTTAGAGAGTACAGTACTGGGAGGTGTGCATTGTCTAGAGAGTACAGTACCAGGGGGTGTACATTGTCTAGAGAGTACAGTACCGGGGGGTGTGCATTGTCTAGAGAGTACAGTACATTGTTGTGATGTTGACAAATGAAGCAGCTTGTAATTGTGCGTTGTTCTTCATATTGCTGTAAATAATGTTTTAACATAAGTGGAAAATCCTTTTAAACTGTGTTTCTATCTTGTTTTCTTGTCTAATGCAACTTTTAGCAAATTCATTATGTTCTATTTATATGTATGTCTGCTTTGCCCCGGGTATTATAACTGTGCATGATATCATTTGGATTTAATGGTACAGTGTAGTCGTAAATATACAGGTAGTTTATTGTGTAAATTTATTAAAAAAATGTCAGTTCTTGCATGTGTAAACTGTCTTTTACTTGAAGGATGTTTAATTGTTTGAAAATTGGGTCAGTGTGTTCATTATACTTACTTAACCTTATTATTCTAACTGTCTTCTTCTGGAGTTATATAATTATACTTACTTAACCTTATTATTCTAACCGTCTTCTTCTGGAGTTATATAATTATTTCACACTTATAACCCCATGGTATAATGCAGTAATTTAGGTGTGGTTGTATTAATGAATTATATAACATTAATTTCACATGTAGTGACAAATAATGTTTTAATTTGTTTAGAATTCAAATAATTCTTGAGCATTTGTTTGAAATTTTATTGATGTGTTCAGATTTTCGTTTAAGGTTAAACTGAGAAAATTTAAATATTGCACTCTCAATGTTTGTGCCACTTATTTTAAGTAATACAGGATTAATTCTTTTATTACCCTTTTTATACACCATATATTTGCATTTTGCAGCCGTTAGAGACAATTTGTTTATGCTAAGCCATTCACTGATTTTATTTAGTTCTTTTTGTTGATCAGAACATCAGCTGTTTCGTTTGTTTCCCTTGAACAAAACAATTGCATAGAGCTTGAGAGGGCTGCACCATCTGCATACATAAGTAAACACAAGTAAACAACTTACTAGCCTGTGGCAGGTCGTTGATATATATTATAAAAAGGAGCGGTCCAAGGAATGAACCTTGAGGCACGCCTGTTTTGGTATACATTATGTCAGATGCAGTATCACTGAATTACACATATTGACTCCGGTTACTTAAATAACTCTTAATTAGATTTAATGCAATACCTTCAATGCCATAATGATTAAGTTTGTTTAATAAAATTCCATGATCCAAAGAATAAAATGCTTTTGATTAATCTAAAAATATATTTATTGGCGTTTCATTGTCGTCCAAGCTTGCTACTGTTTTATCGATTATCGCTAAAGCTGAACAAGAACCACATCTAGCGGATGAAAGTTGGACTGTTATAACAAGAAATAACGAGGTAGTTGAAAGGTATTTTTACAACTTCACTGCATGCAATCTCAACCACCATAATGCAACAGGAACTGAGACGTACTTCTTGAGGAAGTCCTTGAAGCTGATCCTGAGTTTGTTGTGATGTTTTGATGGCGTGTTCTTGCCATCTGCAAGTGGGGCCAGGAACACCATCGCAATCTCAACCGGGCCCTGTGGCAGAAACATCCATTCAAAATGCAAGCATTTAAATGAACACTATTATGCCAACTTTATTTAATTATTACTAATTTATTAATTTACTCATTACAAGTGTTGGGTAAAGTAAATGTTTTCTGCAGTACTTCAAATGGAATATTCATTTCCTAAATGGCAAAATTTTACTATGCAAACAAATCAAGACAAAGTACAGCAAGAACTACCTGCAATTTGACGCCCTGAAATGGAGGGTTAGTGAGGTAGAGGCAGAGAGGGGTGGAGGGAGAGAGGGCGAGATAGAGAGATAGAGCACCTGGTTGACAGTGGTTCCTATGCATCCCTGCAGCACCATCTGCAACATCTTGGCGTCTGGTGGCTCCTGATGCAGAGCCAAAGCCAACTCTCTTGTCTTCTTGCGGATGTCCTCAATGGCCACTTCAATCGGCACAAGAACCATCTAAGTCGATTGAAGCAGTCAGCATTATATATTGAAGCAGTATCTTGGCAAATATAGCATTTCAACGATCAGCTTGACAGGAAAATACAACAGCTTGTCCACAAAAGACACTGTTGTTCTACGCATTTCAATACAAACAACTTCTAGCCATATTCCAGTAAGCATCAAATTTTCTACCAAATCTAAAGAGAGACAAGAAACTTTTCATGTTTTCATGTAACTTATATTTACTATATATACGTAAACCTCCCTCCTCAACTGATTTACCCCACAGCTAATCAGATTTGCTTGTTAAAAAAATTGAAATGAGTAAAAAAATTTACTACATAATATTCAATCAAGTGAAAATGACATGTCTAATGCTGGAAGGAACTGAAGAAAGAAAGACCAGCGACACAGACCTGTTCCCGTCGCACAACCTGCAGTCGTGTCTTCACGTAGGGGAAGGCTCGTGTTGTGGTCAGTATCGTCTTGCGCTTGTACTGGTCCTGCAGGTCTCCATGGGCTCGGCCGTCCACCGTGAACGGTGTCGCATAGATGAACCGCTCTGAAATATTCCATGTATTTTGATTCCATCTGTTTACAATTGTTGTGCCTATTGGTTCTATGCCTTTATTTATATGTTGTATCTTCACCAGAAGTAAACATATTACAATAGCCGTATTCTCACTATGTGTTCAGGATTAGCTTAGGCCACTTTACACGCATGATTTTTTTCCTGATTGATCTAAATCTGTGTTTAGACGAATGACATATCTAGAAATCGCAACCTAGATCTGGACTCTCACCACTCCTGCTTTTGAGCTTTGGTGAAAGGTCACACCAAGTACACCTGCTGTCGGGCGTTGATTGGCCACTGCTTCAAAATCGAGGTCAACTATTAGATTGTGTACAACCAGTCCATATTCTCGTGACAAAATCATTTCACAAATCGGCCTCACAGACATTTATCAGCTTTGTGCAGGCATTTATACAAATGATTAGTTGATAAAAATACTAGCGTAAAGCTGCTTTTAGCCCATTGTTCTTTTTATTTCTGTAAGTGTACATGTATACATTATATAGCATATGTCTGGGAAACTCTCAGCAATATAGAGGTGGGAAGATTAAATTAAAATTACAAGTGAAACTGGAATAATTCTTAAAGTAATCATCAAATTTGTTTGTGCACATAGCAGAAGTATGGAATTAGCTCCTACCAACTTCTCTGTGTCTGTCCAGTGTTTCATTGACATAACAAGCATCAGTTTCAACACCTGTAATTATCATAAAATCATTGGACGGTGTGACTTTCAGCCTGATTATTCATTACTTATATGAAAGCACAACTTACTAATGGCATAGTTCTTGTCAAAATATGTCACCCTGTCTCGCAGCTCGTATGTGTCAAAGTACGGCTCTACGTACGTGATCTGTATGTAGGCCTGTAGGAAACACGAGGCAATCGGTTCTGTTTATTAGGTTAAACTGGCATGACTACTCACTTTCAACATGGTTTAGCTTATGATTATTAATATTACATCATTTATGTTACAAGTCTACAAAACTGACATATTCACACATAATAACTTAAATCACAAACAACAGTATACTTCCACCCAAAGCAGCAAGACCCAGTTGGCAAGTGGACAAGGAAGCCGTTGGCTTATCGAGAGTCCAACAATTTGTCATCTATTTATAGCCCACCCTTATTAGATATCTGTCAATTTGATCTTTAAGTGGCTATGCTGTGGACTAAAAACAATTCACATATTACTTATGGTAGAGACTCAGGGGTAAGGAGCTTTTACAGTGAGTAAATGTATAAAGACCACTGAGTAAGCCCCCATCTTGTACCTTCTCAGGGTTCAACTTGTCCCTGTCCACAGTGTTGGAGTCCTTCAGGATGACCACCCACTGTTCCCCGAACCGCTCGCTGTAGAAGCTCTGAAGACGCAAACAGCGAACTAACTAAACAAAGTGAGCATGGGTAAAAACGCCAATGTTGCATCATACACTGGGTTGATGACATTAGTTATTTAGCTGAAATGAAGGCAAAATTCAGTTCATTTGCATAGTAGTAACCATGGTAACCACTAGCACCCATGTCATGCATGAATGGGGGGGTTATGTGCCAATATGTGCAATTCTTTTCTTCCTTTGTATACATAGCTGACATGTCATTGTGCATCATGATTATATTTTTTTCAAAATAATCTGATACTTGTGTCCGACAGTGGCACTAAACACAACAGATTTGTTTGTTTCTGAAATAAGACATTTTCAAGTATTCAAGTCATAACCAACAGCAGGGATTAGTAAAATAAGTTACCTCGAGGCGGTTAGAGATCTCTGGCAGTTTTGTGATGGCAGGCTCCTTGTAGATAAACTCTTCGCCGTCTAAGTCTCCAAACTTGGTGCCGTAGAATCCCACACGGAAGTATGTACCAAACATCCTCTTTCCCTCCTGGAGCACAAACACAGAATCTGGTTTAAATGTCATTTACAACATCTGATTTTGCTGCTGTGAAGTTTATCGTTGTCAGCACAGATCACTTAACAGCCCTGAGAAACGATCTAGTAATTAACCATGTCAGCAATTTCCTATGGGTACGTTCTGGGTACATCCTATTGCTAAGTAATTGTGGGGATGAAATGCTAACATTGTGCATAAACATAACTGATAAGTAGACCATTACACTATTGCACTTTTTAAACTTTACTACTTTGCACAAAATAGTAAAAATTGATTGGAATGTGGTCTGAAAGGTGCACCTGACTGTCAAACCTCCATGCATGCATTGCATACAACCCGTTACCTGTGACCAAGACCTCAGCTTGGACCAAAAGCTCTCGAACAAGAACAATTTCATGTAAAATTATTTGGAAAATAATAACAATCATGCAGCAAATGCAGATATTAAATAACAGCATTGCTGCTCATTTATTTATAATTAAACAAATCTACATAACAGCTAACTATAAAATATGTTGAGTAGTTGTCTCTTATGTCATGTACGTTGGCTAGACTAACTATTTTGTCGTAGGTAGATCAGTCATATACACATGCATGATCCACGCATGCACGCATGCACACGGGTGTGTATGATGTTACGCAAAATACAAAAATCGTTCTGCAAGATCTTCTCATAAATCCTTATGACAACAATAAATTAAGACAACAGTGCAACGGTTGCAGTAAGTGTACAAATGTTTTTTTTTTCAAAAGAGGTACTGAACCAAGGTCAAAGTATCAAGGCATAACCTATAAATCTTTGCAAGAAACATAGCTAACCTGACGCATGACGTTGTTGAAAGCGTCCTGTAACTTTCCGTGAATAGCCGACAGCTTCTTGTAGTCCCGGTTTGCTTCGTGGATTGGTATTACAACCTTGTAGACATCGTTGACAGCTTCAAACATCTGTGCCTATAACAGAACGAATATATTTAAATCATTAGAAAAAAGAACATAATTTACAACACCATGTAAATATGTTGTCTTTTTGGCTGCTCAGGGCAGAAAAATCATGAAAAATAATTCTGTTAATTGGTGCTCAAAGTTGGAATCTAAAGTATTCTTAGATTTTGGCACATTACTTATCAGATTAGCTATTATGAAAAATGCTACAGAGATATGTTGTTGTAGGAATAAATAAATAATAAATAAATAAATTAATAAATAAGGATGATTTCAGTTGCAAATAACTGAAAAAAAAACATTTCTTATCAGATGAACATTTTAACATTCCCCTAATCTAGTCATTATTGAAACTCTCCCCGGCGATAGCAGATAAGTTTAGTTTTCACGCACCATCTGGAAAGATCCCGCAGCCTGTTCCAGCAGCCCTAGAAGGCCTCCCTCGCTGAAGTACTTCCCGGTACAGATCCCTTCCTCCTCGGGAGACACCACGTCATCTGACACAGCGCTCTCCACTAGAACGTTGCTGGAGATGTGCTATAGTGGGCAGGGAGGGGTTGGCAAGGTAATACGAAATAACATATCTTTGTACACATATTTTGACCTCGTTAATTCAGAGATTAATACATACATGTGTACAAAATATTGTACTGTTTAGAAAAGTTCCAGCCATTATTGTAGTCGTCCAAATTTTTATCATTATCTTCTTTACATAATACAATATTTTTGTAGATATTACCCACTCTTTAAATTTACACATCTATTAAATCGAAAAAAACAAACAAACATTAACATAATGTTTAATGTGTTTCGTTGCAACCATATCTACAGACAAAAAACAGCAGAGTGAAGCTAGACACATATTGAACTGAGTCTCTAATGTAAAGACCAGAAACACAGCGCCTTATTCATTCCAAATACGCTGTGGTTGTCTCAGACCCACAGTATGATGGCTGATACTGACTGGCTCATCTAGTAACCATAGACAACTACAGACAAGTATTTAGTAAAATCTAGACCAAAAATAAAGACTATAAATACTTACCATTGTATAGTAGCATATCGTATACATAGTTGGTTAACTGAAGTGATTTTATGGGTATTAGCTTGTTTCTGTTGGTAGACGGTTAACCCTGTCGTTGGATCTTGTTGAGGGCAGCACCAAAAATCCTCATAAACCAACTTCTTAAAATCATTAAGTGTGTATACTTTGTAACTATATAACTGTAGGCAATGGATGAAGTCTCTATGAAGAGGTGTGATTGTAATCAAATAATATATTGTTTTTTACACAACCTCGGGGCAGATAATGAAAAGGCTCTGCCCTGACATGACCTGCCCACAGTGGGACTCACCTGGAAGGACACACAACCTCGGGGCAGATAATGAAGCTCTGCCCTGACATGACCTGCCCACAGTGGGACTCACCTGGAAGGACACACAACCTCGGGGCAGATAATGAAGCTCTGCCCTGACATGACCTGCCCACAGTGGAACTCACCTGGAAGGACATACAACCTCGGGGCAGATAATGAAGAGGCTCTGCCCTGATACGACCTGCCCACAGTGGGACTCACCTGGAAGGAAACACAACCTCGAGGCAGGTATGGCTTGTCCTCCAGCATGTTGAGGTACTCTGCCACCAGGGCAGCCGAGTGGACGAGACACTGGGCAGCTTCGGCATGACGATCACGCTGGATAGCACGAAAATGTCACATGGAATACACACTTTGTGACTCACACAGAGTGAATATTGTTTATCATTTGAAAACAGCAGCATTAACTATTCGTAGACATGGGTTACTACATTATTATTGCACAATTCTGTGAACAATTTTGAAATTACCTATGTAAACTTTATTTTTCTTCTTCCTAAACTGGACTTCCTAAACTGGACACGAAGAGAACAAATCTACTCTAAATGACACCAACAAAAAGACTCCCTCTCACACTAGCACGGCCATGGGTAAGAGCGCTCAACTGACCTCGCTGTGTTTTCCCGCCATGGTCTGCAGCCAGGTGAGGCGCAGGTCGGGGGAGTTCTGGTAGCCCTTGGCGATGCGGTACATCAGATCCATGAGCATCTCTGGATCCTCCTGGAACTCCTTCATCTTGACTGTATCTGACAGGATCATGTGCAGGTTGAAGACCAGGTCTCGTACCTAAACATACACGCTCGGCTGTTTTACTTGCACTGACAGAGAGACAGGAGGAGATGCTACGGGTAGCAGAGAACAACTGAGTCTGGAGAATATGTTGAGCGAAACAAAATGACACAATGATAATAATAATAAAATACGATATTTATATAGCGCCATAATCACCTGGAGCTCTATGGCACTGTACAAGTCTAAAAATTTATTTATACGCACGCACACATGCACGCATGCACGCACGCACACACACACACACTATAACGCAACTAAAAGTATACATGGAATTAAATAGCTAAAATAATAAATTAAAGGCAATACAACTAAAACTATACATTGAATAAATAGTTAAGATAATAAATACAATTAAATTAAATTAAGGGCAATACAGCTAAAAATCGTACATGGAATTAAATAATTAAAATAATAAATTAAATTAAGGGCAATAAAAGTATACATGGAATTTACTAATTAAAACAATTCATTAAATTAAAGTACACATGGATTGAAATAATAGATTAATTGAATGAAGTTAAAGCCGGTAAACATAGTGATGGTGGAATTACGAGAAAAAATTGGAATAAAGAAACACCTGAGAAGGGAGGTAGTGGGGAGGATGAAGGTCTTGGGGAGGATGAAGGTAGTGGGGAGGATGAAGGTAGTGGGGAGAATGAAGGTTGTGGGGAGGATGAAGGTAGTTAGGAGCAGCCTGTAAAATGCAGGTCACATACAGAGAATGAGCAGAGATGAATTTATGAAGAAATTAAAAACAGACGAGGCTGGTGGAAGGAGTAAAGGAAGACCAACATTAAGTTGATGAACAGTGTGAAGAGAGACCCAGAAAGGCAGGTGTGAACAGTATGAAGAGAGACCCAGAAAGGCAGGTGTGAACAGTGTGAAGAGAGACCCAGAAAGGCAGGTGTGAACATTGTGAAGAGAGACCCAGAAAGGCAGGTGTGAACAGTGTGAAGAGAGACACAGAAAGGCAGGTGTGAACATTGTGAAGAGAGACCCAGAAAGGCAGGTGTGAACAGTGTGAAGAGAGACCCAGAAAGGCAGGTGTGAACAGTGTGAGGAGATACCCAGAAAGGCAGGTGTGAACAGTGTGAAGAGAGACCCAGAAAGGCAGGTGTGAACAGTGTGAAGAGAGACCCAGAAAAGCAGGTGTGAACAGTGTGAAGAGAGAGACCCAGAAAGGCAGGTGTGAACAGTGTGAAGAGAGACCCAGAAAGGCAGGTGTGACCAGTGTGAAGAGAGACCCAGAAAAGCAGATGTGAACAGTATAAAGAGAGACCCAGAAAGGCAGGTGTGAACAGTGTAAAGAGAGACACAGAAAAGCAGATGTGAACAGTGTAAAGAGAGACCCAGAAAAGCAGATGTGAACAGTGTAAAGAGAGACCCAGAAAGGCAGATGTGAACAGTGTAAAGAGAGACCCAGAAAGGCAGGTGTGAACAGTGTGAAGAGAGAGACCCAGAAAGGCAGGTGTGAACAGTGTAAAGAGAGACCCAGAAAAGCAGATGTGAACAGTGTAAAGAGAGACCCAGAAAAGCAGGTGTGAACAGTGTGAAGAGAGAGACCCAGAAAGGCAGGTGTGAACAGTGTGAAGAGAGACCCAGAAAGGCAGGTGTGAACAGTGTGAAGAGAGACCCAGAAAAGCAGATGTGAACAGTGTAAAGAGAGACCCAGAAAGGCAGGTGTGAACAGTGTAAAGAGAGACCCAGAAAAGCAGGTGTGAACAGTGTGAAGAGAGAGACCCAGAAAGGCAGGTGTGAACAGTGTGAAGAGAGACCCAGAAAGGCAGGTGTGAACAGTGTGAAGAGAGACCCAGAAAGGCAGGTGTGAACAGTGTGAAGAGAGACCCAGAAAGGCAGGTGTGAACAGTGTGAAGAGAGACCCAGAAAGGCAGGTGTGAACAGTGTGAAGAGAGACCCAGAAAGGCAGGTGTGAACAGTGTGAAGAGAGACCCAGAAAGGCAGGTGTGAACAGTGTGAAGAGAGACCCAGAAAGGCAGGTGTGAACAGTGTGAAGAGAGACCCAGAAAAGCAGATGTGAACAGTGTAAAGAGAGACCCAGAAAAGCAGGTGTGAACAGTGTGAAGAGAGACCCAGAAAGGCAGGTGTGAACAGTGTGAAGAGAGACCCAGAAAGGCAGGTGTGAACAGTGTGAAGAGAGACCCAGAAAGGCAGGTGTGAACAGTGTGAAGAGAGACCCAGAAAAGCAGATGTGAACAGTGTAAAGAGAGACCCTGATAGACAGGTGTAAACAGCAGAGAATGGGAGAAAATGGCAGAAGAACAAAAGAGATGGAGGTAAGTCATTGAGGGTGGCAAAAAATGTTGCCCACACAGCACAAGGGCTTAAGGTGAAGAAGTTGTTTTACAGTGTCAGATCATATTGTAATGTGATAGTCAGGCAGACATAATTACGTCATTGTATTATACAGGATCTAATACCTGACTTTAGTCATGATTTCACTACAGTCCCATCCACCCTCTCCAGTTGAAATAGGGGCCTTCTCCAAAGCAAACAGGTCACACTAATAAGGCAACACTTCCATAATACCTGTATTTACCATATATTTATTACATCCAAATTAGGTGGTACTGATGTCACAAAATAGTCACAATTTTTCTCAAATCATAGAGCTCATTTATTAAGAAAAATAATTATATGCTCCCCATTAATTTGCCCAAAAAAAAAACAGAGCAAATTTGCCTACCTATATGAGGGATCCATCCTACCATCATGGACAACAATGTTCATAGGCAATCAGCCAACTACTAGAACATTTAAATCTGGTTAGGGCATAAGGCACTGTAACCTTAAAAAATATGAATTTGCTTCTTCAAATACATACCTGGGCAGACGTTCAGGGTGCAAAGAATTTCCTAAAGGAAAACTGTCGTAAAATCACTACTTTATTAAAATGTTACGATGGTGGAACTAAAATGGTGGCCTGTCCCCCTACTGCCACCTACCTGCTCAGGGAAAGTAGTTCCGTGCAGTTCAACATCTGCCTCTGCGTATGTGAGAATCGTCTTGAGTGACCTACGAAGATGCTCCTCATTGAAGTTCTGGTTCTGACCAACAAGTGAACTCAGTGACATGGTCACCTGCATCTTGACTCGGGCAAAGTTCTACAGGCACAGAGTGGACATGTTACGTCACACACTGTGACAGACAAATCATAAATAAGTTTTTAATTATTATATTACAAGACAAACCAGCATCATTAAACATGATTACGTACAAATGCACTGAGTGAGGTCAGACTTACGTTGCCAATCTCAAAGTTTTGCCTCATGAGCAGATAGAGGGAGGCACTGGCATGCATGCGTGTGCTGCCAATAGGTGAACTGCAGTGTCGCAGAAGTCTCAGACAGAGGTCAGCACACTGCTCCGTCTCTTCCTCGAACAACAGTTCGGGAAACTACAACAGAGCGGCAGAATGTCTACAACATGTGGGGCAAAGTAGCACACTGGTTAGAACGTTGGACTCTCAATCGAGGAGACAGGGTTCGAATCTTTTTGCTGCCATTTCAAAAATTGGGCAATTTTGTTCTGTCCACATTGCCTCAGTTTACTCAGCTGTCTAAATGAGAGTGGTGGATGTACGTGAATAATCTTCATGCAGTAATTACAGCATGGCTCAATGCTTCCCAGAAAAGTCGAGTTGGTGTTGGAATGAATAGGTCTACCAGCGGGTGAAGTGTTAAGTTGAGTTGGTGTTGGAATGGACAGGTCTACCAGCGGGTGAAGTGTATAGTCAAGTTGGTGTTGGAATGAACAGGTCTACCAGCGGGTGAAGCGTAAAGTTGAGTTGGTGTTGGAATGAACAGGTCTACCAGCGGGTGAAGTGTAAAGTTGAGTTGGTGTTGGAATGAACAGGTCTACCAGCGGGTGAAGTGTATAGTCAAGTTGGTGTTGGAATGAACAGGTCTACCAGCGGGTGAAGTGTAAAGTTGAGTTGGTGTTGGAATGAACAGGTCTACCAGCAGGTAAAGTGTTAAGTTGAGTTGGTGTTGGAATGAACAGGTCTACCAGCAGGTGAAGTGTAAAGTTGAGTTGGTGTTGGAATGAACAGGTCTACCAGCGGGTGAAGTGTAAAGTTGAGTTGGTGTTGGAATGAACAGGTCTACCAGCGGGTGAAGTGTATAGTCAAGTTGGTGTTGGAATGAACAGGTCTACCAGCGGGTGAAGTGTAAAGTCGAGTTGGTGTTGGAATGAACAGGTCTACCAGCGGGTGAAGTGTATAGTCAAGTTGGTGTTGGAATGAACAGGTCTACCAGCGGGTGAAGTGTAAAGTTGAGTTGGTGTTGGAATGAACAGGTCTACCAGCAGGTAAAGTGTTAAGTTGAGTTGGTGTTGGAATGAACAGGTCTACCAGCGGGTGAAGTGTATAGTCAAGTTGGTGTTGGAATGAACAGGTCTACCAGCGGGTGAAGTGTAAAGTTGAATTGGTTTTGGAATGAACAGGTCTACCAGCGGGTGAAGTGTAAAGTTGAGTTGGTTTTGGAATGAACAGGTCTACCAGCGGATGAAGTGTAAAGTCAAGTTGGTGTTGGAATGAACAGGTCTACCAGTGGGTGAAGTGTAAAGTTGAGTTGGTGTTGGAATGAACAGGTCTACCAGCGGGTGAAGTGTAAAGTCGAGTTGGTGTTGGAATGAACAGGTCTACCAGCGGGTGAAGTGTATAGTCAAGTTGGTGTTGGAATGAACAGGTCTACCAGCGGATGAAGTGTAAAGTTGAGTTGGTGTTGGAATGAACAGGTCTACCAGCGGGTGAAGTGTAAAGTCGAGTTGGTGTTGGAATGAACAGGTCTACCAGCGGTTGAAGTGTATAGTCAAGTTGGTGTTGGAATGAACAGGTCTACCTGCGGGTAAACTGTAAAGTTGAGTTGATGTTGGAATGAACAGGTCTACCAGCAGGTGAAGTCTAAAGTTGAGTTGGTGTTGGAATGAACAGGTCTACCAGCGGATGAAGTGTAAAGTTGAGTTGGTGTTGGAATGAACAGGTCTACCAGCGGGTGAAGTGTAAAGTCGAGTTGGTGTTGGAATGAACAGGTCTACCAGCGGGTGAAGTCTAAAGTTGAGTTGGTGTTGGAATGAACAGGTCTACCAGCGGATGAAGTGTAAAGTTGAATTGGTGTTGGAATGAACAGGTCTACCAGCGGGTGAAGTGTAAAGTCAAGTTGGTGTTGGAATGAACAGGTCTACCAGCGGGTGAAGTGTATAGTCAAGTTGGTGTTGGAATGAACAGGTCTACCAGCGGGTGAAGTGTAAAGTTGAGTTGGTGTTGGAATGAACAGGTCTACCAGCAGGTAAAGTGTTAAGTTGAGTTGGTGTTGGAATGAACAGGTCTACCAGCAGGTGAAGTGTAAAGTTGAGTTGGTGTTGGAATGAACAGGTCTACCAGCGGGTGAAGTGTAAAGTTGAGTTGGTGTTGGAATGAACAGGTCTACCAGCAGGTAAAGTGTTAAGTTGAGTTGGTGTTGGAATGAACAGGTCTACCAGCGGGTGAAGTGTATAGTCAAGTTGGTGTTGGAATGAACAGGTCTACCAGCGGGTGAAGTGTAAAGTTGAATTGGTTTTGGAATGAACAGGTCTACCAGCGGGTGAAGTGTAAAGTTGAGTTGGTTTTGGAATGAACAGGTCTACCAGCGGATGAAGTGTAAAGTCAAGTTGGTGTTGGAATGAACAGGTCTACCAGTGGGTGAAGTGTAAAGTTGAGTTGGTGTTGGAATGAACAGGTCTACCAGCAGGTAAAGTGTTAAGTTGAGTTGGTGTTGGAATGAACAGGTCTACCAGCGGGTGAAGTGTATAGTCAAGTTGGTGTTGGAATGAACAGGTCTACCAGCGGGTGAAGTGTAAAGTTGAGTTGGTTTTGGAATGAACAGGTCTACCAGCGGATGAAGTGTAAAGTCAAGTTGGTGTTGGAATGAACAGGTCTACCAGCGGGTGAAGTGTAAAGTTGAGTTGGTGTTGGAATGAACAGGTCTACCAGCGGGTGAAGTGTAAAGTCGAGTTGGTGTTGGAATGAACAGGTCTACCAGCGGGTGAAGTGTATAGTCAAGTTGGTGTTGGAATGAACAGGTCTACCAGCGGATGAAGTGTAAAGTTGAGTTGGTGTTGGAATGAACAGGTCTACCAGCGGGTGAAGTGTAAAGTCGAGTTGGTGTTGGAATGAACAGGTCTACCAGCGGTTGAAGTGTATAGTCAAGTTGGTGTTGGAATGAACAGGTCTACCAGCGGGTAAAGTGTAAAGTTGAGTTGATGTTGGAATGAACAGGCCTACCAGCAGGTGAAGTCTAAAGTTGAGTTGGTGTTGGAATGAACAGGTCTACCAGCGGGTGAAGTCTAAAGTTGAGTTGGTGTTGGAATGAACAGGTCTACCAGCGGATGAAGTGTAAAGTTGAATTGGTGTTGGAACGAACAGGTCTACCAGCGGGTGAAGTGTAAAGTCGAGTTGGTGTTGGAATGAACAGGTCTACCAGCGGGTGAAGTGTAAAGTTGAGTTGGTTTTGGAATCAACAGGTCTACCAGCGGGTAAAGTGTAAAGCGCTTTTGGTGGTTATAAGGACTGAAAATTGCGCTTTATAAGAACAACTTTTAACGTTCTTTCAACTTATAATGTGTGTGTGTGCGTGCGTGCGTGCGTGCGTGCGTGCGTGCGTGCGTGCGTGTGTTGTGCAACTGAACCTAATTATAATGAATTGCATTAAGGATTACTTATAATACTCCTGACAGTATATTAACATTACAGTTCTTTGCAATTTATCATGATTTTGTTCTTGTATAAAAATAAAAAACAGACGGAAAGTACATGGTGCATTTGCTCATATAAAAAACATGATTTTTCATGAAAAGTTGTTATTCTGCAACCAAATACAGACAGCATTAATTAACAAGACAATGCTTTCTATACCTTTGAAACGAGTGAACGTTGTAATGCGAACATGTGTTGCAAGACACAGGTGCTCTGGTTCAACGCCAGACTGTGAAGCAACACTCGCAGCACACTTCCCAGGATGCCTTGCAGCATGTCAGATGTTTGGGCGATCTGAAGCGAAAACATCAGTAGTTGCATTGACGGATATGTGTTTACTATTGAAGATGGCGGCGGCTTTGAAGTTTCCATGGAAATGAATGTGTCTTGTGATAAGTTTATCGAAGATCAGGTAATTTCTAGCTATCTGCTAAATATTTATAAGTAATTAAGTCTCAGATTATCATAAATGCTATTTATATCATGCTGAGTCTTAATGGCAGAACCCTGAGCTCGTTTGCTAAATGAAAACACAAAGAGTAATTGTTGGTAAAGGTCATTTACTAAGTGTACCAACGTAGAATAATACCTTTATATCGATGACATAGCTTAATCGCTAACACATGGTCATCGAAAAACACAGATAGTAAATGACAAATTAAAAATAGCATTTGATGAGTCTTGTGACTGATGCATCATAAGTATCACTACACAATATATCCACATTAACACCTATAAGATGCTCCGTGGAACACAGATGGACACACTCACACACCTGTACAATTAGTTCCAGTGTGTCAATCACAATCATGGTTGCCTCTGCGGCGAGGCTGCCCTCAATGCATGTGTCAACTTCTGACTCAGGCATCACTTTGCTGCTGTTGTGGCTACTGCAGGATGAAACATAGACGCAGCTGAACCATCACAGACAATAAGGACATGTCCTGCTTAATGCAATATCTGATGCTGTGGAAAGTTTGTATAATATTTTTAGCCATGCTTATCAGTGAAGGCAATCTATAGTACAAAAGCTTGATATACAGCTGTAACCTCTATGATATATATATATATGTATATATATATATATGTGTGCGTTCTTATTAATGCTTCATGGGATAACCCAACATTTCTCAATATGAGTCAACTGTAAATTAATATATCAGTAGCACACATACAATACATGTCCAAGTGAGCCTTTGTAACAGAAGATTCCAATACACTGCCAGGGAACCACTGACCACAAGTGACCAGCAATCACATTCAATGTCCAGTTACAATGTCCACTGTACCTGTCAAAGTGTTCACTGGCCCGCTTCCATTGGGTCAAGTCTTTGCGCCATCTCAGCCTGGCGTTGGCCGCCTCGCTAGTTGGTGACGGTGGGGCCCGCTCTACATGGGGACAACATGATCATACAGGTGTATTACAATTTAACATTGCTAATGTTAAATTAATTCATGTTCTTTAATTGTCAGAATTCAATAAAAAAATTTAAAAGGTAGCTGTGTAAATAACAAGGTAACTGTGTGAGTGACAAGGTAGCTGCATGAGTAACAACATAGCTGTGTGAGTGACAATGTAGCTGCATGTGTCACCTGCTGACAGCTGCTTGTGTCGCATCATCATCTCGCTGCGAGCGCTCACAGTGCCCAAGATAGCATCCTCCAGCTTGCTCTTCATGTCCACGCTCTTCTTTATTGTCTGCAGCGAGTACTGGCGGATGGCCTTCTTGCCCTGGGTCAAGAATATGGTATTAAGTACACAATGTCAAGTATTTATTGTCTCTAGCGAATATTGGCAGATGGCCTTCTTGCCCTGTGTCATGCAAGTACACAGGGTCAAGTATTTATTGTACTTGTCCTGTGTCAAGAACATGGTGTCTAGTTGTTACTATATCTGCAGTGGGTACTAAAGCCATATTGCTCTGTATCAACTGTCAAGAATTATAGTAAATCCAGACAGACAGACAGACAAACAGTCATAACTTGTTCATCCCACAAACCCACAACAGCCTCACCAAATGGAATGGTAGGAATGCTCCTGTACTCATAAAATATAATTTACTTGAATATTAACATTTCCTATAGAACATAGATAGAACACTGATTCCCTTAGTGTGGGAGTTGCAAAACAACCACCAACAGCCTGGGTGGTTTCTGCCAGTCCTCTTTACCTCAGTTCACACTGTGGACTAAAACTCACTGGAACTGCGTCTTGGGGAACGTAACTTCCCATTTGACTGTCCTTTCAGATCCTTTGCACATAGTCGTCATTAGTTTTTCCAGAATCACATGAATAACCCTACCATTGCTCCTCAACAAACAAAAGACCATTTTCAAATGGAAACCGTACACAAAAGTTCACTGATCTCACCATGCTGAGCAGACTAGTACAGCACAGCCCTCTGAACTGACTAACTGACCAGAGTATCAGTACAGTCAAGTGATGAAATGCATCACTAAACACTCTTCAAGTCTTGGTAGTGTCCCAACGCTGACCACAAGGGTCACTCTGCTAGTTGGTCATTGTGCGTGGGATATTTCTTTCCTTCAAAACTTCAGTTGCAAAAAAGGCCATTAGACTCACCTGACTACCGGTAACTGGACTGCTAGTGTCATGGTCACTGAGCTGGACCTCGCAGTGGTCAGTTGCACTGCAGTCTGTCTCCCACCATTCCAGGCCACACTTAGTCTTCCACACACTCAGGTACGGCTACAACCCAGCCCAGGGGTGCTTACATAGGGTACAACCCAGCCCAGGGGTGAGGGGTGCTTACATAGGGTGCAACCTAGCCCAGGGGTGAGGGGTGCTTACATAGGGTGCAACCCAGCCCAGGGGTGAGGGGTGTTTACATAGGCAACAACTCTGCCCAGGGGTGCAGCAAAGCCCAGGGGTTAGAAGGGGGCTTACATAGGGTGTAAATCTGCCCAGGGGGTGAGGGGTGTTTACGTAGGCTACAACCCATCACATTGGAGAGGGTTGATTACATAGGGTGTAACCCTGCCCAGGGGTGAGGGTTGCTTACATAGGGCGCAACCCAGCACAGGGGTGAGGGGTGCTTACATAGGGTGCAACCCAGCCCAGGGGTGTTTACATAGGCAACAACTCTGCCCAGGGGTGCAGCAAAGCCCAGGGGTTAGAAGGGGGCTTACATAGGGTGTAAATCTGCCCAGGGGTGAGGGGTCTTTACGTAGGCTACAACCCTGCCCAGGGGTGAGGGGTGTTTACATAGGGTGCAACCCAGCCCAGTAGTGAGGGGTGCTTACATAGGGTGCAACCCAGCCCAGGGATGAGAAGGGGTGTTTACATGAGGTGAAGCCCAGCACTTTATGGGCGGTGAGAAGGTGCTGGCAGCTGTTGTGGTGTTATTTTGAAAACCCCGTGCAGATGTCAAGTTAGACATTAAGTGGTGCTAAGTGAGACTAACAAGTGATATTAAGTCACACTTAAAAGTGATGTTAGGTTAAACTCAGAAGTGATGCTTATAGTTTAACTCAAAGGTGTTGTTACGTCAAACTCAGAGATGCTAAGTTAGAAAAGTGTTGCTCGCCAATTCTGTGTACGTCTAGCCAGAACCAAAATCCACATTTTGGTGAACCTGTTTGTCTTACTTGATAAATCTATATGCAGGTGCACTGACATGACAGAACCATAGTGCATAGATCTGCTGGTGCCTGGCCACACATTCAATTCAATACAACAAAGTGCAACAACAATACAAACATAGCAAATCTTCAAATCAACCACACCATATTACAGGCGAAACACCGGAACAAGTATGTTAGTCCTGGAAAGCTGGAGAAACGGGTTGCTAATGAATCGAGTGCAACCACAAACTGCAATCGGTGTACTGATAAACATGACTGACAATGCGAATTATTAAGGATAACCACAAAACAGAGGTAATTGTGAGACAGTCAGACTGGAAACTGCCGGTGAAGCAGTAGACAGGCAACAGTGCAGATAACAAACAAGACACAGTGTCAATGACAGCAGGTGAAGTCAAACAACAGGCGGTGTTAATAGACATCTTAAAACATATACTGAAATAAACAGAATACATGTGCTAAAAGGTTGAATTTTATATGTACACGTTACAGTAGGCTGGATTTCTGCAACAAAAATAATTATAGACATAACATATTAAATATAAAAAAATGCTAAATAGGAATACACCTGAACTACACCTTTTAATTTTGTCAAAGGCTATAACCATATAAAATGTTTACTACAGGTACTTTTCAATAATAACAACAATTTTCAGTACTGACTTGTTCTTATTTTAGGCATGTACAATAAGTAGTAACATGTGAAATTGTTCATGTTTGAATACTTTACTGATCTTTAAACATGTTTATGTGTTTCACTCCTGAAAATCTTTTGTTTTCGCACATGGTCTCACTTCTCATAAAAGTGGATGCATCCGTATTTCGTAGTCTGCTTCTATTAGAAACCATACGGTAATTGATATGACAACTGACATATAACTGAAGCTATCACTGACCTTGTACTCAAAGATGGATACACAGAAGTAGAGGACGTCAATGATCTGGTTGAGTCTGTTGATGGACATGTCTGACCACCAGGTGTGCAGGATGTGCTGGTCAACATTCTTGACCACCCACAGGAAGCAGGCCATCAGGTTCCTGGTCGCCTCCTCACTCAGCTGACCCTTCCTGCTCCCTGGCTGCAACGGTAAATGCACGACTATAGAGCCAGTGGGGAAAGACAGACCTGATTTCAAGTACACAATATGTTCTTTATTTTATTTTGGGAGCAGCACCGCTGTATCCCATTTTTATACGGATTTGGTTAAAATAGAACATTTGTGAGAAAGTATGTTTCCTTGTGTTCATTATAACAGTGTAATAACAAACTTAGAAAGTATCCCAGAGGCAACTATGGTTTGTGTCGATGCCGCCCTATTGATGACCATGTGTTGGGATCGTCCTGGAAGAACGTTTTCTGTGTTGTCTTGTGTAGAATACTGGCCAACACTCCTAAGGAGTCAAATGATCAACGTTGTGTGTGCATGGAGTGATTGCTGCTTAGTCGTCTTTGCATGGAACTGACTGGGTTAGAACTTGTGCAAATTTTTGGGTGTACTGCAATGCTGGTTACTGTGTCTCGTAACAAGTTCTAATCTTTTATTGTCCTGGGAAAATAGGAGAATTTATAACAATTCTTGCTGGTGTGGATGGTAGTTAAGGCTTAGCTATGGAGATGCAGTGATCGATGCGGCATGGGCTGGAGAAGTTTTCCGACTGACAAGGATAAATGACCGTTGATGGCTTTATAGAATAGGGTGAGATGTCTGTTTGTTCTTCTAGTGGTTAGTTGTTCCCAGTGTAAATAATGATTGTCCATGCTGCGATTGTGCACTACACAGGTCCTACCACTCACCCTGCCTGGAGGATCCCCGCCACGAGTGACCGCCTCACTGGCCGGACTGTAGACGCTGGAGCAGGAGATGGACAGGGCGACACTCTTGTCAATGCGGTCGTCCTGCGGCATGCTACGTCGCTGCATGTCAACGCCTGTAGCATGCAGCTGGGGGAGTGCATCCATCACAACGCCAATGAGAGGCAGGTAGAGACATGCGACTCGCGCCTTCACCTCGGGGTCACGGTAACGCGGGTCAGTGTCGTGACTGCACAGCAGGTTACGCATGATGTTGATCATGCTGTGATGCAGATTGGCACTCCTGGAAACAGAGGGCATGTCAAGGTCAGCGGAGATGTCATGCGTCACTGCATCTTTTTTTAGAGTAGCTTTTTTATAATATGCTAATGTGAACATCTGTATACGCGTTTATTTTTTATTACATATATAAAAAATTATTACATATTAATTACGGTAGTGCTTTTATATTTTTTAGTTTTATGGACTACATTTTAGAATAATTATTGTTGTTTATATGGTTTTAATAGGATTCTTTTCATAGCTACCATGACTGTAAAGTATTTTTATGCACAAAAGTTATCAAGACATTGTCCTGATATTTTTTTAGAAGGTAGCTATAGTTTCAGGTGATTCTAAGATGTTGGGGAGTTCATTCCACATTTATTTTGGGCGCAGCTACAGAGAAACGCACTTGCCCAGGTTGTACACAACAGAGACTCACGGAAGTTCGCAGACGTTAGCCAGCTCAGACAGGACGAGTCCAGCGAGATAGTGTTGAGCGCAGTAATCGCTGGACAGCTCGGTAAACAGTCCGCGGTCAGTCAGTGTACTGGTCGAGGCATAGGACGTCTGAGACGTTGAGCTGGCGATGCTGGGGCAGGGGCTAGAGGGTGCCGAAGGGGTGAGGGGGGTACCAAATGGGAGGTTCAGGGTGATGTAGTGCTCGTGGCTGCACACGATGCGAAGCAGGTCCAACTTGAGACTGATCAGGGTTGTAGCATCCTGGAGTGTGGCTACCTTGGCAGATACCTATGGCAGGAATAGGCTACATTAATGATGATAAATACTGGTGTGCATGCAGTGCCATGCACCACATGAATGATAAATAAAATATTGTTTTAAGTGTTGTGAAATAAAACAGGCTGAAAAAGGAAAAGATGCACCTGGATCTGCTTTGGACAACAGGATTACCATTCTTAAAATTTATTATCTCCCCATTTGGTGTACTTGACATATTGATACAACATATTCGACCTATTAACTTGTAGGAATGTGGGCTCTGAGAAACTTGCCAGGCAGGGCTGTGGCTGCGTTATAAGCAGTCCACTTTGTAATAAAAAACGTCATTTATTTGGCCCATTTCAATTCTCTACTACATCGAACTTGTGTTGGTTATTGCATAAATGGCCTAATTAGCATACACCCCCTTTTTTAATAAGCAGGTTTCATAATTATTGTAATATGACTAGTGTGGAACAACTGAAAAGTGTCACCACTTCATATTAAACACTTCATTTATTCTACACTAGTCACCAAATGACACCACTAGTGTTAAACAGTTATTTTCTAGAGAAAGAGAAATGTTGGTGTATGCTTATAAGAACAGATTCCTTGACATTTTCCCAGAGCCCAATTTTTTCAAGCGTACTGTACGCTTATTAGGTGGAATACGGTAGTTCAAACATTGTTAAGAAACTGTTAACTAGTGTGTGACATCATATCAATGTGGCACTACCATTATGTATACCAAGGATATGTATAAGTTGAAGGAACAGATAAACTGTAACAAATAGATGGTAATTTAAACAAACACATGTAAGATTTTCATCAGTTGAATGAACACTGGTTAGCAACTACATTAATTGATAAACTATGAACTTAGAGTATGACATCAGTGCATAAGCAAGAACACAAAAGAATACATGGACAAACATAGATAGTTTTATTGTTACATAATCTTCTACTTTGAGTGATGCCATCAGTAAAATAGCAACATTTAAAATCAAACTGGATCACACCCTCTGTGGTTTGTGTGAGTTTTAATTCCGAACTCAGGCGCAGAATATGTTCTCAAGCCAAGGGACAATGTAACAAATCCTTGGCTATGACACTACTACAACAACTCATCTATGCGGCACTTACACATCTGCAGTAGTACTGGACGAGTCTGAAGACAAAGCCACGGTCCATGAGAGACAGACAGTCGTAGAGGAAGAACGCCAGACCCGTGTTGAGACTTCTTATCAACGGCGGGTCCTGCATCAATACAACACACAGCCTGCTACTAACATTCCAGAGAAAGCTCACTATTCTCATTTTATGCTATATCAAATGTCTTAGTTGGAGAGCCCACTCACAGCTTACTATAGGGCTATGTAGCAGTATTTACAAATGTCTTAGTTGGAGAGCTCACTCACAGCTTACTATAGGGCTATGTAGCAGTATTTACAATTTGCCCACAAGCTGAATGCAGCCTAATTTGCATAGAGGTGTGGTTAATTTCTCACTTCCTATCAAGAACAAATGGCTGCCCACGATTCAAGCAATGAGGTCTACAATGTTTGTCTGATAAAACATATTTTCATAGATGTGCCGTGAGACTGGAGACCCGCGTGACATGTTGAGGGCTGCATATAGCACACAATGCTAATCTCATCTGGCTAACTTTCTCCCTGACTGCAAGGATAATTTTCTTCCAACTGTTAGGCCATCCTTCCCAATAATTGCCCCTAGTCTCACCCTGACTATTAGGCTAATCTTCCTTTAACTGTTACGTTAATCTCACCCAGACTGTGAGAAAATTCTCACCCGAATGTATCGGTCAACGATGTCTTTGGTAATGGTGCTGTGAAGAGCAACAATGTCGTCAACAAACTGATCAGGGAAGCGCGCCTTGCGATGGCCGTTCAACTTGCCCGTACGGGCCAGATGCACTGCCATGCTCTTAATCTGCAACATGGTCATATGCAATACAGTACAACACACAGTGAACATAACTCCAAAGTTCTGGCACAGTTGAAACAAATTAAGAGACTAAACACTTGCATGACAAACGTAGTATCAACAATTTGTTATCATAGAGTAAGCTCATCAGTAAACACAGTACAAACATTATTTAATTTTAATTAATTAGTTTCATTATTTTTAAACAGATAATACCATCGCTGGAATAGCATACATACACACATGCATACACTGACTCAGTGGCCCAGTTGTAAGCATGAAAGGAACTACTTCTGTGGCAACAGACTGAAATGGATTAGACGATTCTACTTACAATGAGCTCAAAGAAGAACCATGAGTTGGTGAGTGCGAGTTCTTTCGTCGATCCACTGGATACGACCCACTGGAGGGCGAGCTCTTCATGGACCAACTGTAATAATAATAATACTTTATTTACCCAACATAAATAAGGGTGGGTTACTTGGAAAAGTAATAACTGTGAAATGTCAACATACAAGTATTAAAGGAAAACAAAGAATAAAATAATCATTCCCTTAAGATTTTAGGAAATTCAATATACACACCTGTAAGTTTCCTGCTTAGAAAGTTCCTGGCTTTGCAAGGAGACACTTTTGCAGAGATTTAATTTCACAGATTTGCTCTACAGAAAGCTAACACAAACTGAGGCGATACAAATGTTTGCGATTTGGTGGAAACTTCAAAAGTCCCGAACATTAAATGCTAGACATTTTTTTCTATGTGGGCTTCTTCCTTGGCTGTGCAGCTGTCCCTCTCCACTCTGAAGGTGGATGTTGACGCAAAGCACCACGGAAGTGGGGTTTACCGATTAATAAGCCGAAAATGTCTTTCCTGAAATTGTGTCTTTCCCTGATTTCCATGTATACAGTAATCGGTTTTGTCTCAATCAAAATCCAAGACTAATCACACATACAAACATATTGACCACATATTATCATAACAGACCAACAGTTTATAATGTATTTTGCCACACAGGGTTATGAAGTTCCCTTTATAAAATTGCTGAATCAGTAAAACCTTCTTTGCATGGACCCGATGCTGATGGTCCTGCTTCCTCAAGCTTCCGGTCCTATCCATGGTCCTTCCTCCTGAAAGGTCAACAGTTCACTTATCATTCTACATATATATTAAAATGTACATCTGCAGGTAATATATTAATAATTGTCCATAGCCACCTGAAATGGCACTTATGACTGAATGCAGACTAATTAGTAATTTACTCCGTTAGGGTTAGGTAGCAGAAATATAACATTTTGCCATCAACTGAAGACCTATCTTTTTAACCTTGCTTATCCTCCATCTCTCAGGTACCCAATGATTTTGGTGTAATAGAAGTAAGAATTAAGCCATAAAATCCAATAAGTATGATAGTAATTATTACTTATGCTTTATAGACCTGATGCATCACTATACCATTTAGACAAGGAGCAATTCCAATAAACACTTATTTGCAACATATACACAAATCAAAATGTAAATAAACCCAGTATTTTTAGGCTTTGCTGCTGTTTCACAACAATTTTAGTTATTTGTTTACTAATTTTTCACCAATTCACACATTTATTTTGTTTATTTCATATTTTGTTAATGGAGAAGTCTATATATATACTATAAAGTAGTTTGTGGCTCTGTCTGTTGCCTCATATCTCTATCAGTTTCATATTTTGTTAATGGAGAAGTCTATATATATACTATAAAGTAGTTTGTGGCTCTGTCTGTTGCCTCATATCTCTGTCAGTTTCATATTTTGTTAATGGAGAAGTCTATATATATACACTATAAAGTAGTTTGTGGCTCTGTCTGTTCCCTCATATCTCTGTCAGTTTCATATTTTGTTAATGGAGAAGTCTATATATATACACTATAAAGTAGTTTGTGGCTCTGTCTGTTCCCTCATATCTCTGTCAGTTTCATATTTTGTTAATGGAGAAGTCTATATATATACACTATAAAGTAGTTTGTGGCTCTGTCTGTTCCCTCATATCTCTGTCAGTTTCATATGTATGTGGCTGAAATTATGTAGGCTTGCCCAGAGGCCTATAGGGATGGTTCACACATTGAAAAAATTACAAATTACCCCGGGGGTAGAGTTACTACGTATGTGGATGTTTTGACATAGATTATGTAACTCAGAACAATAGGAGTTAGTTACATACGTACAATTGCTAGCAATGCTATACATGTTTCTACGATTGTTCCGAGTTACATGATCAACATCAAACATCCACATAAGTTCCTTCATACGGTACAAACACTTTGTGAAACCAACAGTTGTACATGATTTGTTGTCAGTGCTATTGGCATAGCCCTACCAATACTGGGTAGTGCAAGGGGTCATAAGTGGCGGCCTTTTTTCCAGTGGACCTCGGCTGGTAATTAATAAAGCTGCTATTAACTGTTTGTCTTACCCGTCAGCGACGCGACCTCACTGTCTGGGGTGCTGGGAGAACTGGGCAGGTCAGGGTCACTGCTACATCGGTGGTGACTCTGGGATGACACAGGCAGTGACACAGGTCTGTTGGCCAGTGTCGAGTAGCCGACAGGGTATGACATGCCACCTGAAAGGTTCAGTCGGAGCCATCAGTTGAATTACACAGCATGTGATCTAACAGTTGACAAATAGTTGAAACCTGGCCAAACAGATTGTTGTATAATTTATAATCTACTGTATGACAGGATTGATATTATCTACTGTCATGGTCCAGCAGAGAATGTGTTTGTAACGCAGCATTTTAGTTCCACATAAACTAATGAGAAGAAGTACTTTTGTTTGACCAATTAACTTAGTTTAATTCAATATACAGGGTGGCTCCTTGAGAGTGACTATAAGTCTTAGAGGAGTCTCCCAACATCTATTGACATTACTATTATTTTATATGCATCATACATTCACACTTGTTCACTAATTTACCTTGGTGTTATGTAGTATTAGAATTGTTACATATAGGGTCATATAAAATCATTCTTCTTCTTCTTCTAATAGTATACAAGCTAAATTCGGCATGAAAAAATCTGTGATAAAAATGCCAAACTACAACACTGATTCCTAGCGGTTGGACACATTCATGTCTACATGTGACAACTTCAACAACTTCAACAATTTCATCACAAACAACAACCACAAAAGGCAGATTGTACATGCGAAAAACACAAAGAAATCAAACAAGTGTCTAAGAGAAACATATTTATTTCAGTGTCCATCTAACTACACCTAACACAACGACGAGACATGTATAACACATGTGTACACCAGCAACTCTCCACAGATGATAAATAACCATATAAATCTACAAATAATACATCTGATCATACGTCAAGTCAATTGAACATGCAAACAACGTATAGAATTCACACAACATTCTGGCACACAAACGCCGCTTACGGTGCAGAAGATTTTGTTCCGACTTAGAGCAAATAAAAAAGTCAACGCCTGATGCATCTGAGGCATCACAGTCGTCTGGAACGAGAGCAAACAAATTCCGGTAGAGACTGGATCAATGTAATCTACCCATCTTCACTCATTCAATATTACTCCGAGTGATAAATAAACATATATAGCATTTTACATCCTTCAGTTCAGACTGAATCATGGATTTCATTGTAACTACACCTCCGAGTTCCAAAATTCAACCACTGGAATATGCCGTATCAAAGAGGGGTGACTCACAGGGGACATTAATAATGTTGATGAAGCAGGACATTATATCAATATCTATTAATGGTGGTCAAAATCTGACATGCAATGAACAGACATGCTATATGTGTAGATCTATGTGTCTACAGGACATTACTTAATTTAACTTTTTTGCTCATATCATTTCAGACTCATTTCGCTATATATTGTACCTATCTAGTATCCACCATGGTGTGCTAGCTCTATTTTCCATTATGGTGTGCTAGCTCTATTATCCACTATGGTGTGCTAGCTCTAGTATCCACTATGGTGTGCTAGCTCTAGTATCCACTGTGGTTTGCTGGCTCATTTGTATAAATTTGCTCTTTAGTTTTGGTGAAATCATCGGGCAAATGATAAAATAATTTTTTTTCATTGAAATAAATTGCAAAAGTGGTGTGGTTCTACAACAGCTTGGGGCTAGTCACACCTTCACAAGTCAATTCTTTCGATGATTTTAACAAAAGTACACAATCTTACTAAACCAATTGCACATATCACTTTTTACACTAGAGATTTGAAGATCAACAAACTTGATTTGTGATGAGCTAAATCAATTGAGGAAGGAGTTTTAGCTGCAAGACAGCCAGGCTGTGTGCAGATCTACACTGCTGCAATGTGTCCACCGTACTTCAATCTTGCATTCATGCGCTAATTACTTTGACGGGTCAAGAGAGTGACCTACCTCGTTGACCAGTGTCCATGTAGGGCAGTGTACACGTGTACTGTATGTAGGTGGTCAGCAGGCAGTTGCGGCCATGTCGGTCATTCTTGTGTATAACAATCCCCTGGGCCCTCCTCACTATTTGTGCGATCGCCTCAAACGATGCCTGGCCAATGTTGACTGCAGGAAACAACCAGGCCAGAATGAATGCACAATGTAGCATTGTAAATAGCAGGGTGCTCTTTTACTACACCCTGCATGGTCTTCTATTAGATAATGTGTGGTATGAAGAAACACCTGAATAGAAAAGTACTTGGAGTAAACCATGATGGGCAGAACACATTTAGAGAAAGAGCAAGGAGAGAAGGACAAAGAGAGAATGGAAAACAGAGGTGATAGAAGACCAGAATGAAGGTAGAATGATAGTGTGAAGACAGATCTAGAAAGGAGGTAGAATGATAGTGTGAAGAGAGACCTAGAAAGAAGGTAGAATGATAGTATGAAGACAGATCTAGAAAGGAGGTAGAATGATAGTGTGAAGAGAGACCTAGAAAGAAGGTAGAATGATAGTGTGAAGACAGATCTAGAAAGGAGGTAGAATGATAGTGTGAAGACAGATCTAGAAAGGAGGTAGAATGATAGTGTGAAGAGAGACCTAGAAAGAAGGTAGAATGATAGTGTGAAGACAGATCTAGAAAGGAGGTAGAATGATAGTGTGAAGACAGATCTAGAAAGGAGGTAGAATGATAGTGTGAAGACAGATCTAGAAAGGAGGTAGAATGATAGTGTGAAGACAGATCTAGAAAGGAGGTAGAATGATAGTGTGAAGACAGATCTAGAAAGGAGGTAGAATGATAGTGTGAAGACAGATCTAGAAAGGAGGTAGAATGATAGTGTGAAGACAGATCTAGAATGGAGGTAGAATGATAGTGTGAAGACAGATCTAGAATGGAGGTAGAATGATAGTGTGAAGACAGATCTAGAATGGAGGTAGAATGATAGTGTGAAGACAGATCTAGAAAGGAGGTAGAATGATAGTGTGAAGACAGATCTAGAAAGGAGGTAGAATGATAGTGTGAAGACAGATCTAGAAAGGAGGTAGAATGATAGTGTGAAGACAGATCTAGAATGGAGGTAGAATGATAGTGTGAAGACAGATCTAGAAAGGAGGTAGAATGATAGTGTGAAGACAGATCTAGAAAGGAGGTAGAATGATAGTGTGAAGACAGATCTAGAAAGGAGGTAGAATGATAGTGTGAAGAGAGACCTAGAAAGAAGGTAGAATGATAGTGTGAAGACAGATCTAGAAAGGAGGTAGAATGATAGTGTGAAGAGAGACCTAGAAAGAAGGTAGAATGATAGTGTGAAGACAGATCTAGAAAGGAGGTAGAATGATAGTGTGAAGAGAGACCTAGAAAGAAGGTAGAATGATAGTGTGAAGACAGATCTAGAAAGGAGGTAGAATGATAGTGTGAAGACAGATCTAGAAAGGAGGTAGAATGATAGTGTGAAGACAGATCTAGAAAGGAGGTAGAATGATAGTGTGAAGACAGATCTAGAAAGGAGGTAGAATGATAGTGTGAAGACAGATCTAGAAAGGAGGTAGAATGATAGTGTGAAGACAGATCTAGAATGGAGGTAGAATGATAGTGTGAAGACAGATCTAGAAAGGAGGTAGAATGATAGTGTGAAGACAGATCTAGAATGGAGGTAGAATGATAGTGTGAAGACAGATCTAGAATGGAGGTAGAATGATAGTGTGAAGACAGATCTAGAAAGGAGGTAGAATGATAGTGTGAAGACAGATCTAGAAAGGAGGTAGAATGATAGTGTGAAGACAGATCTAGAATGGAGGTAGAATGATAGTGTGAAGACAGATCTAGAAAGGAGGTAGAATGATAGTGTGAAGACAGATCTAGAAAGGATACGTGTGCATAGCAGTGAATGGGATCAGAGCAGAACATCAAGAAAGATGAAGACTAATCGTCAAGAGGGCAGAAAAGAAAGTATTAGAGGAAAGGAGAAGGTTTGTGAGACAGCAAACATCTGTGCCAAGCACTCTTCTCCGTCACTGATAGATTCAGGAGATATTTATGGATACAGATTTTACTAAAATTAAGTTTGGCTACCCATTTGTTCTCACTATTTAAATGTTGCCCATCTTTATTCTTTAATGGACCCAGTATTTTCCTATTTTTCTGAGGGATTACCCCAAAAGAAAAGAAACCATCATATGAAAAGTTTTATATTGGGGGGCCATCTGCAATTATTTCCTAATGAAACCGCTACATACTCAAAAGTAAGAAAATACAAATAATTACATTAGGCTCGCTGCTTCTACTAAGAGTAGGACATTTTTTTTATTTCACATCTTCCAGACCTGGCCTTCAATAAAAGCACCCTGCTCGCTTATGTGCATTCATAACTGCAAATAAACATTTTGAGAAGACCCATGATACCACATGACATACCGACTTGCCCAGCAATGACTGGCGGCCGCACCAACAGATGGAGCAGCTTGTCAAGCAGCAATGGAAGGAATCGAATGAGTGGTCTCTCATCAACGTAGATCAGCTCACTGAGGGAATGTTTCAGTTCACGCTCAAAGTTCACCTCGCCAACCCTAGGGGGAATCTTGTGCTCCTCGGCGGCGTTCACCAGGCCAAGAAAGCGGTCAAGACGGGAATCCTGCAGAATGACGGAAGGAATACATTTGGGTTTTCAGAATTTGTTGGGTTAAAATCCATATTTTTTACTTGAAATTCCATATAAATCTTTATAATTTTCATCAGCCTATTGCATTCCAATCGAGTCTCGCCATCTATCAGGCTACAAAATATACCTACATCAAACAAAATCCAATGGCAAGTCTGTGTTTTATACTAAAAAATAGCAGTGTAAATTTTATTTCTCAAAAATATCACCAAGATGTCACCTGTAATCATATTTATTTACTATTATCAACTTAAATATAATTACATTTACAAAAAACAGCAATGAACTAAATAAAACTTCCAACATTTTGTTGGCAAATAATCCCAGCATTGCTCTGTGGGGTTTTGGGTAGACTACATATTTAAAGGGTTAAATACACCCTATGTATGCATAGGTAAGTTATCTGACAATCCTATGTGTATGACAATTTCCCGCCAAAATTTCACACAAGAACCCTTAATCTACAAAACCTGCAAGACTGACTAGACCTACATTGACTTAATCAACAACAATGACTTGACCATAAGACTGACCAGTGTGTGGACAGACGACACGGCCTGGATGGAGACATTGAACAACCCCTTGTGATTGTCCACCCACTTTATGCCCTGTGGCTGGACGTCCGGGTGCAGCATGGAGTAGTGACTAGGCAGCTGCTCAATGGACACGGGAAGGTTGAAATCACCAACGGTCAGCCGTCCATCCCTCAGCAGGGGGAGCCACGTGTAGCCGATTGGCGTCTCCGTTGGAGTCAGCTCCTTCTTCTGACAGCTGATGTGGTAGAAGGTGAAGAGTAGATGATGGTCATCGCTGAGACGGGCCGGAAGCTGCTGTTTCACCTCCTCATAGAAGTACGGGTTTCTACGCAAACAGACATCACATGTTTTGGGGTCGTACATTTAAGCAGGTGTGAAAAACTTGTCTGAAAACTAATTTCCATGGACACACTGACATCCTCATTCTCAGTATTGTAAGTTACTGCTCTGTTAACTGCTGGCAAAAATAAGATATAATCCAGTCAGTCAAATCAGTGCCCAAATATTTGGGTTTTATTAAAAAAAAAGCTTTCTTCGATATACGTCCTATTCCCACGAAAAGTACCAAATTGGCCCATAAATAGTTTTAGCTTGTAACTTTTCTAATTTCACAATATAGTATGGAATTTTAATAAAGGAAGAGAATGATATTCTCCACCTTTATTTGAATTCCATGCATTTGAAGCTTTCAATTTGGGGAAGAAAAGAAAATTCCTTGTCCTGCTTGAACTTCAAGCGTTGCCTAACCAAAAATGCAGAATTAAGAAATATTAATGTTTATTTAGATGATAATGTTATTTTACTGGGAGTGTACCAATGAAATTGTGTTAGTAAATCAGTCTACTTCTCGTCTCTGCAAAACCAGCCACACTTCTCCCAATTAGCTTACTTGTTGTGGTATGTGACTGGCGCGTAACTTTCATCACAGAATTCCGGGCAACTGGATTTACCAAACATCACCTGAAACATGCAAAACAAGACAAACTTAGATTTATGATTGAACAATTTACTTTTCTACTGGCTCTGGGAGCTGCATGGAAATTGTAGGATGGAGAAATTTGCATTTCTTGGTTGTGGTAAAGTTTAATTTATTTCAACCAACAGATAAATGAAAGAGAACTGTAACACCATTATTCAACTCTTAGTAATGCCTTGGCAAGTTGTGACCTCTGGAAAATATAAAGCGGTGTTCACTTGCTGAACACTCTATGTATGTAAGTTTTCATCAATTGCATTTATCGAGAATAAATATTATAATTGTTGCACACTAGCCCAACACATAAATCATGCATCACGCTATTCTTAAAATACATTTTCCATCATCATCTAACTATAATCGAGCTAGCATATGTATGTATGTTAATGTTTTCCTCCTAGGTGGCTTGCACCTCGGGCGCCAAACTTTCAGGGATTAATCTATGACCCCACGAATGAAACACGACGCCTTAATTTTTTTTTTAATATCCCATATATCAAGGGTTCTTAGTTGTTATGGTAATTTAAATGTTTGCTACGTAAAACGTTAACTTCCAACAACTGTAGAAACCATGCGCACGCATAGCGAATACTTCGGTACATAAACCTTTTGAGAGTACGTAGTGCCATCTGGGCAGTTTATATTAATTACAGTAGAAAACATTCATATATATATAATATTGAGTAGGTCGCTTGGTGTGTATGTAGCGCCCTCTGGCACATAACATCGACTAGGTTGCTAGGCAATGGCAACATGAATTAGATGCTGACACAAGGTAGGAAGACATTGTTTTCTAGCCATATTGATAAAAGCAATCACCTATTTGGTAAACATTGCTACCATGACTGTCATGTATGAACTACCAAGTTATCCCGTCCTGGGCATGTTTGCTAGTAGATATAATCAGGGTTTCCCCTGAATGTCATATATACATGAACAATCAAACAATGTTTAGGCATATCTAGGAACCTCACTTAATCATTACATCTATTTATTTACCATGATAAAACTCACATAGAACCCTCAGGGCAAAAGGAAAAGGGGAAGGTCAAGAAACACCTGGCACAGAGAAGTGGAAGCAGAGATGGCAAAAGCAGGACGTATATGGAAACAACTAGAAACACAAGCTCACAACCGTGTCCGGTGGAAAGAAGTTGCCTATGTTCTGTTCCACCAGTAAAGCAACTAATGTCGCAACAGTCATCTCCCATATTTAGGTATACATATAATTTAGACTTCATTATAACATCTTGGGTGTCAATATTTTGGTAAATTTGGCAAACCAGAAGTAGAGTTTTTGCGAAGAAGCTTACACTTACCCGGAGTGGTCGCTGGTCCTCACCGTTCATTAACTGGATCTTGACAGCGATGTTACGCGCTGAACCCTGGCGATTGGTGAAGTTGAGCAAGCGTGGATACACGTACAACAGATTCCTGCAGCAGACACAGATAGACAGTAAACTAGAGCTACTCCAGTGACAAATCATTAGTGCTTCTTAGAACATACTTAACTTAGTTTAATTTATTTTAACATTGTTAGCACCTTTGAGCAAATTTTTACCCAGATACTCAGCTAACATTATTGTCTAATTTATCATTTATTATTATTCTTGCAGTAGATTACATAGTTCCCACTGGCATCAGTACTGGATAGTAACCCAGATACTCAGCTAACATTATTGTCTAATTTATCATTTATTATTATTCTTGCAGTAGATTACATAGTTCCCACTGGCATCAGTACTGGATAGTAACCTTATGTATTCTCATTACTAATATTATTGTACAATGCTCTTAATTTTTACAAAAAATATTTCCAACATTTGACACAATCTCCTCTTTTGGACATGCTCGTTTATCAGTTGGCACAGATCTGTGCTACAGTAAAATCATCCTCAAATTATACCAATGCAGTGGTTGCAACAGATTTAAATAAAAATTTCAAACAAACCGAGCACCAAGATTCAGATTCTGTACTCTATGTTAGCCGTAAAAACTTGACACAGCAAACAAAGAAACAGCAAAGAATTTTTGACATATAAACTGCTCAACAGATGGCAGCAGCTGTACCTGTAGGTATCGTAAGGCTCGTAGACTTCTCTAGATGGGAACTCCAGGATTTCTTTGATGGGACGATTCTTGTCGTCGGGATAGGGATAGAGACGGGACAACTCTGGGGTGAGACAGTAGTTGAGCTCCGAGGGACAGGGAGAGATGTCCAACTTGAGAGAGCCTGCAAACACAGCATCAACACTGAAACATGCCACAATCAACCGCAGGACAATTGTAGTCATCCTGTAAATGTGTTTATTACTTCACCAGCCTTGGTGAGACTTAGTTATTCACGTGGTCAGATATTGGGTCCAGAGCAACTAGCTAGAGTTTTAATAGAATGATATAAGACCGTACACCAAGATGACTTAAACATGCAACATCAAGAGGAACATAACCCAATTTTCATGGCAATGAATGTCAGTAATAAAAGTTATAATGCTTTATTACTTTCCTCAGAAGGAACTAAGGAATGGATAATAAAAATTTGCTAACACAGTCATGCCTTGTTATTGCACACCCCATTTTAATGCGTATTTGGATATAATGCAGTCGGTCGTGGACCCTGATATTTTGCCACCAGGGGGAAATGCCAAATGAGCCTGTCTTTCAGGGGTGTTCGTGTGCCTACACTCCGATCACCGCACTGACCCAATTCATAACTAGCACTTGTCTTGCGGGATGTACTCGTCATGTTTATCAAAGCTACTTTGAATTCTTTTGACAATTCACAGTAAACATTACATGAACAATGTCAATGAACGAGTGGCTGCTGTTCATTTTGCCCTGCCGCTGACATCAATCGCTGATGCTAGCTTTGGCTTTGCTTCGGCAGGTTGTAAATTGCAATCGAGATTCACAAATACGCCTCACATAAGAATCAGATAAACAGTCTTAAATGCAATTTAGTATGCAATACCAATATAACACTGGGATGAATTGGCATGCTTCCATTGCACTGTAAATCTAATCGTTTTCACGATGTGAAACCTACGTGCCAAATGCCCAACCCAAGGTGCTACCGGTGTGCAAAAATACAGATATGGGAACAGATATGGGAACACCAAACGCACCTTGCATACAACACAGTCCGAAATCATGGACCCTAACCATTGCGTTATAACGAGGCTCAACTTAATGTGACTGTACACCGATTAATTATTTACACTGCTGAGCCAGTTCATATGATGAGGATATTGCCTACCTGGCAGCATCTTCTGTTGCTTGCGGAGTACCCCGGCTGATGGCTTCTTTAGGTCAGTGAGGAACTTATACAAGTCATCATCACTCAGTCGATCTGTCTCCTGGAGAAACACCAACAAGTTCTTGCATTAAAAATCTTTTGACTTTTTATTCTTACGACATTTAATTCCAAACAGCCCTGTCTACAGCTATCATAGGAGTGGTAAATTTTCTGAGCTTTCCTTCTCTTGAGTTAGTTTTTCCTTTTCCCTGCATCGGATTATTTATTTCCCCTGACATACTAGATACCTGGTAGAAGGGACCAACGGCTTCTCATGTCTCTTCAGAAAGAAACAGGCGACATGGGGCGAACGAAATTGCCCAAGTTTCTCAACAGCAGCTGGTGGTTTTGAACCCCAGAGATCGTGACCGAAAGTCTGACACTCTACCACACAACCACCACACAACCACCACACCCCACACTGATTACGTATCAGATTGCATTTGACATATCCTCCGTCAAAAGTTAGTCTCCAGACTTTCGACTTAGCAGTACATTCTGTTTCTGTTGGTTTCCAACAACCTGGATATTCTATAAACCATCCATATGATATGATTACTATACATTCCACAGGGATCTTATTTGACCAACAATGTTACAGTTACTAGATATTTTATAGACTTACTTCATCAACCAGTCTTTTCATGCTAAACTATCACCGGGGGAATTCACATCATCTGGGATTCATTAAAAAAAGGTAAGTTCTTATATAGCGCGGTATCCAATCTTTAGGACTGCTCAAAGCGCCATTTCAAATTCTCTCATTGTACGAAGACTATTCGTTCACATATCTACCACTGTCTGTATTGCCAGATACTGTGGCAACGTGAGGTGATCAAACTTGCCAAAGGTTCGGAGCAACTGCAGTGGGATTTGAAACCGGGTTCTCTTGACTGAGAGTCTGGCATTCTAACTGGTATGCTATCGCGCCCCACAATTTACATCAGACAAATGCCGTAAATATAATTAGGAGCAATCAGAACTCCAAAATGAGAACTTACCTGTTATGAGTCACTACCAGGTGTGAGTTATACTGGGTTTTAGCATAAATAAAAAACTGACGAGAAATAATGACACACCTGTTTATAGAAGCTGGACATACTCAGAGTGATTGGACGGAAGTTGTCGAGATTTGTAGCATACTCGTCCATGTTCTGATCCCTCTTGTCAGAGCTGTTGCTCCGCGTTCTTTCCAGGGAGCCGTGGCGCACAAAACTGTCCTCTTTGACTGCCTTCTTCCAGACTCTTTCGTACTGACTCAGCACATTGGAGCGCCGGTCTGTGCACAGGAATACAGTGGTAGTGACCCAGTGGCAACGGTGCTAGGCTGACTGAATTATAAGGTCTTTATAAACTAAATATTTAAATCATAAAGTGTGATATTTACTGGTGAAATGCCTAAAGTGTTACTGAAACCAATGTTGTTCAAACAATAAAAGACAATCAGTGGCATATATAAGATACAGTGGAACCTCACTATTAAGGGCACCCTCGGGTCTGGGCCAAAGAGGCCTGAATACTGTATTAGTGGGACTAAATCTCCTATACTTTACTGTTATGGAAATAATTTGTGACTGTCTCAGGGTGACCATAATGGCAAAGTGGCTGTATTACTGAGATGACTGTATTTATAAGAAAATTTCCGTTAGAATAATGTGATGATAATCTTACATAATATCGATGTGACTAATCATAAGCTTACCTGAATGAGTGTATCATAGATTTATACCAATGACAGACAAATGTAACAAAGTCCATGCCTTCCATGATGCAAACCAATCAACCACTAACAGATTTATGGCTGCGCAAAAAGATAAAACATACGATAAACAACTCTTGCATCACAACTGGACTCTGGAATTAGAGAATAATTCCCAAATTAATGGTAAATTTGGAAAATACTTACTCTGCAATGACTATGAATACTACTAAAATATTTGTTATGTGGTATTGTTGTAGCATCAGGTTTATAGCACTGGATGAGTTAAAAGAAACTTCACCAATGGTGCATTTCTAAATGACAATAACACAAAATTGTATACTGACCTAAACTGTCAGATTTCTCTTTGTCAGTGTCCAGTGGGTTGCCACCCTCCACAATGTTCTTCAGGTAGATGGCTGTCCAGGCAAATGGCATGTGATACTTGCCGAGTCGCTCGCAGAAGTTGGCTGCATTCTGACGTGCCTTCTCTTCTTTCTGCCAATGCGCAACCACAAAATAATATATCCACCACTTTTGAGGAAATCAAAAGCAAAAGTATTCAACTGATGCTTCGCTCCTCCAACATTCAATTGATGCCTCGCTCCTCCAACATTCAATTGATGCCTCGCTCCTCCAACATTCAATTGATGCCTCGCTCCTCCAACATTCAATTGATGCCTCGCCCCTCCAACATTCAATTGATGCTTCGCCCCTCCAACATTCAATTGATGTCTCGCCCCTCCAACATTCAACTGATGCCTCGCCCCTCCAACATTCAATCGATGCCTCGCCCCTCCAACATTCAATTAATGTCTCGCCCCTCCAACATTCAATTAATGTCTCGCCCCTCCAACATTCAATTGATGCCTCACCCCTCCAACATTCGCTGCACACCATTTCAACTGACTCCTCAACGCTGCTGCCTAGTCTCGCTCCTCCAACATTCAATTGATGCCTCTCCTTCCAACATTCAATTGATGCCTCGCCCCTCCAACATTCAATTGATGCCTTGCCCCTCCAACATTCAATTGATGCCTCGCCCCTCCAACATTCAATTAATGCCTCGCCCCTCCAACATTCAATTATTGCCTCACCCCTCCAACATTCGCTGCACACCATTTCAACTGACTCCTCAACGCTGCTGCCTAGACCAGATCTGTCATTTGATAATTTCCAGAAACAAATTTTCCTGAAAGCCTAACCAAATGGATGCATTTTACTTTAAAGCAACAAGAAATGATGCATCCAATTGATTGGGTGACACAGTGCTGCCCAATCAACCAGACAACTAATAGCTCGTGTGAACAGGCTATGAGAAAATGTTTCACTGCACAAAATCAGTAAGAACATATATATAGTATATTGTTCAGATGCCATAATTAATTTTCCACTCAATTTGTGGCACCCTGTCACAGAGAGCTGTCCACTAACCTTGTCGTCTTTTGTCAAGTATGGTTCGGTCACGTCAGAGATGTCTCCCTGCTGAAGGACCTTCTCCAACTGCAAACACAGGAGTCTCACTCAGTGACCAACACACAAGGCTAAGTAATCCTCATATACAGGTTAAACTGTGCAGCATACATTCCATTAGAAGGGTAAATGTTATCATTGTCACAATGGAAATATTTACAGAGGCCAGAAGCCAAAATATGTCATGTTTTCTTTGACCTAACATACTGCACACTGTAGGTGGAAGCTACCATCAAATATTTTTAATAACAATTAAAAGTTGGGGTGCGGCTTTAAATATAGTACTTTGCCAAAAAAATTGCGAAAGTTGGCTCATTGGGTTGTCAGTAGTAACGGCTATTAGTGCGATAAATAATGGTTTATAATCAGTAAAAACACCAAAGTTGGATGCATCAATAAAACATTGTATTACAATTGCCACTAGTGCATGACAAATAATTACATAAAAAACCTGTGTCCACAGTGTTCAAAAACTAAGATCAAACATGTCAAATCATGTCATAGTTAAAATCCTTCAAAATCAAAAATCACTTTCGTCGTCGCTGTCGAAGAACGCTGCCGGTACCGGCATGGCAGCATCATCACACGTATCCATGTCTGTTTACGAGTCGTCGGCATCGCTGATCGTGGTCGCGCGCACTGGCAAACATCTTCGAACATGATGTTGTTGTCCGTTCCATCGAGATTGTTGGATATGCCGCACTTCTTGAAACTGTATTCAATCATGGCAGATGGAATCACATCCCAAGCCTTCAGGAGCCATTGCACAAGAATCTCCTTGGCCGGCGCATGATGGCGGCCACCGGGAGTGACCGCCGTGAATCATCCAGTGCTCCCACAAGTGTTGCATCTGCTGCTTGTATGGGCAACGTTGCTAGTACAGTCGCTCAGACTGTACTAGCAACGTCAGACCGCCAGGGATTACAGCAACATCGATGTCGCACATGGTTTCATGTTTTAAGCTATGTTACTTTTATGAGGAATTCCAAGCTTGCTGGCTTCGTCCAATTGTCAAAGCAACACCATTACCAGTGCCTCGTTGGAGTTAATTACATTGACTCTGGTACAAGATACTGTGTTATAATCCCATGCACCTGGTATTCTATGCAAGTGGCCCCGTTAACAGGTGCCAGTAAACTGTCTGTGAACTAGACCAATCTGTCAATCAGTAGGTCTGAGAATAGCGGTCACGCCTTGCCGATTATGTAATCAACATGCATTGCCATTCCCTCTTTGGAGTCAATTGTATTTACAACAGACTGTTTTATAATCCCCTAAAGAGTAGTGTTAATTCAGCAATGCACAACTGCAGAAACAACATGAGAGTAAATAAACAATGTCCAGGCTTGTTGAAATGAATGCGCTAACATTTAATTATATGCTTGTGAGTACCAGGGCAGTAGGCCGACGATGACACAACAACAACAGGAACTTTCTAAGAAATAGGTAAAACCACAATATCCATTCTCACCAGCTGCAGCTGGCTGATCGAAACGTCCAGTTATTACATAGTTACCGGCTGTCACTCAAACACTTTTGAAGTTAAAACAGCTGGCACAACAACAGACATACCCTGGGTAGTCTTTTTAATCTTCTGCAATACATGCAACATTATACATGGTTCTACATAAAACGTCATAAAAACAAAACTTCTCAACATATTTAAATCATTTTAGCTTTATTGTATAACCTACATGTATGGCTACATTTCTCCCACTGGGTGTATGGACATTCAGCCACCCAGTTACTATCTGGTAGCATGGTGATATTTGTTTATCTATGTTTTCCGTTTTGACGAAAATTCACATAGTAATAGTCCCATGATTATATATAATGTGATGTATTTATTATCATTGCATTATATTAAAGACTCTTTTAACAATAAAATTATACCTCATTCATTCATTTATGATAATTATTACCAAAGTTATAACTTTTTTGTAGAACCCATTTAAATTGTTCCTAATTGTGTGCGCTACGGAAATTCGTCACACGAAGCGTTAAAATGGTCTTGGCTCAGTCTGGGTGTGGCTTTAAATATGGTTTTTGCCTGCAACAAACGGTGTGGAGGAAAGTAGGGTTTATGTCAAAAGTCGGGGTGCGACATTAATTAGGGATGCGGCTACAAATAGAGAATTTACGGTATTCGTTAAATTGACTTTTCTTTTTGTGAAATAATTACTATTACTGATCTTGTTCATATTAAATAGTACATGCATGGAAGATAAACTTTTAAAATTTAAGATTACATTTTTTAAATGAGTGCTTTTTAAAGTTATGTTAATGTCCTTAGAATATTTCATGTTCATATGAGTGTTATGCCCTTTCAAAGTCAAATCTTCCATTTTTAATAACAAGATATGACAAAATTAGTCAACTGAAAATATATTAGCTTAAAAAGAATTCTAAACCTTTCCCCACAAACATGACAACTACCACTTTCACCTTCAGCTTGAAGAATTAACATTCCGAAAAGTATGCCCACATTAGAAAAATATTCATCAATGACAGTGTTATATATAACCAACTAAAATTAGAAAGCAGCTTTTTATGTACTGGGATACACAGCAGAAGTAGTGTTAAATTATTAATAAAACATCATAGTAGTATTAACTTATCATGATTTATTAATATTAATAAAACTTCTATGGCAACTAAGCCCTCAGGGCCCCAGCTCAGAGTCAGAGGTGCAACAATCCAGAATCGTTCCACATGATATGTGCAAATGTTTAGACAGTGATATTCTATGGTGCTATACAAAAGCCAAAAAATACATGATAACATATATTGTATTGTATCTTTCTAATGTATTTACTATCATTTAATGATATGATACATACCTTTATGACAAGATAGATGTCGGGGGATGGGTAGGTGATGTCAAAGATGCATGACCGACTGAGGGTTGAAATCTCCTGGTATGGCACGTGACGAGACAACATCTGCTTGGTGTGCTCGGGCGTCATGTCAAAGTAGAAGTTCTCTGATATCTTCTTGCGTTCTTTGGCATCATAGAGCGCCATCGAGGCAAAGATTGGCTCTATGTCCAACTCCAGTCTGGGGGAATATTCGGGAAATATATAACTTTTGTTGATTATATTTTTGTGCATCTTAGTGTCATAAAGACAGGAATTGCTTTGATATAAGTCTTGTTACACTTCCAGCAAGATAACTGTAATAACTAAGAGTTTAAACATTTACATTAGTGGTGTTGTGAACAAACCTTAAGCTAGCTGTATTACATGTTTTTTCGTACAATTATTCATATATTTCACATAATAGGATTTCATAGTGAATGGGCGAGATAAAAATTCATATTTTCAACAATTAAAAAATAATTATTGTTACTCTATTTTACGATCATATACATAATAAAATACATCATAAATTTTTTTCACATAGCAGTTTATGAGATGTGTCAAGAACTAAGTTTATCATGATTTAGCCATACCAACAATAGAGTTACACCATTGTATTTCTTATATGGAATCCTTGTAAATTGTGCAGAGATTTTACACAATCTGGTATTTTTTATTTTCTGCTGTGTGGCAGTATTACTAACTTGATTATTTTACATTGTGTTAACTTTAACAAAACTTTAATTATGCAGAAGAATTATCCCTCAGTATTTTTCACAGCCTACCTAAGTTCTAGACACTTGACAAGAATACGATGTGCAATATGAGGCGCAGGCATCTGTGCTGGAGCTCTCTTCTCCAACATCTCCTCCTGTAATAAACACACCAATATTTACTAATTAACACAGACACGAACACACTGCTTACTGAAAGAATTAGACTTCAAGTAGTTTACTGGCAGCAGCTTTCTCACTCACATTAGCCTTTTCCCTGTGAATTAATTTGGGTGAAAACAGCTACATTGAGACACAAATTAATCAAGGGAATAACGAAATTTTTGGAGTTGAAACACTGATGGAAGATTGTTCATTATGTACCTCCGTGCTAAGTCATCATTCATCACAACCAGTATAATGAAATAAAAATGGCAAAATACTAACAAATGTGTGAGGCAAGGCTGAAATAGTTTGAACTGAAGAGCATAAGTGAAAAGATAATTGGAAGGAAATAGAGAAAGGGGCAGACAAGACTGATATTGTCTGATGTGATAGAGATATATGGATATGAAGAACCGTCTGTTCCAAAGTAAAGAATGTTAGAGGAGGAGAACCCAATTGACTAACCCCACACTGCAATGGAGTAAACAGTCAGGAAAACAGGTGAATGTGATAATAACTATACTTTATTCACATACATATATGTATGGACACAATAATCCACATGAATTTATTCATCCTTACTGTTAAAAAAATTATGTGCAGACATATAACAATTATGATGATCCATATAGACAAATAAAAATAGCCAATAAGAAATGCAGAAACAGCCAATGTGGCCTGCAGCAGATACAAACATTCCACACAATTTCCTTACATCAGGCTGTGGTGGATACAGACAGAAGATGGCGTCCTGGCGGTTCTGTCTGCGCTCGGCATCGTTGACCTCATCGACCTGGTCAGCGGGCAACCTCTCCAGTAGGTGGGGCAGCAGGGGATCAGCCTGCGAGTTCTTCAGGTCAAAGATGCTGCTGGCCCAGCTGCCCCGGGGCGTGTCACTCAGGTGGATGGAGGTTCGTTCGGGTTCAACCTCCTGCTGGGGACAGACCACAATTTACAAATTTATAACACGTTGTAAATCTAGATGCAAAGTATCTGCTTTTTAAGTGGTGGGATAGTCCTTTGCATTTGCTGATGTGTATAAAAGGTATGCATAAAAGATCAGTGGTATTATCTGTTTGTTATTTGGCTATTCACTGCATACTAATCATTAGCTATTATATTTTGTTAGTGAGTAATCATAATAAATTGGTTTTATATGAAGGCAGACATGTCTGCTACTGATTATTAATTTATTATTATCATTTGATTGTTATTTGGCTCCAAGAATGGATTCGTACTGAATTCCAGAACCAACATGAATGTGAATGTTGGTGAACTTAAAGGTGTTTAAACAATTAAATTTTTGCTCATTTCAAATTAAGTTTGCGAAAAACCAAACCTACCTAGTATCCACTACAACATGCTACCTAGTATCCACTACAACATGCTAGCTCGTTTGTGCAACTTTTGTATGTAGTTTCTGTGAAATCATCAGACAAACTATTAAATTAGTTAATGCTTGTTCAAGCAATTACAGAAGTGAAAATCAAAATGCTGAAAAATCATGATTTTGTTCCTTGATGAAACGTGTGGTCACACGACTGAAGCTCTCACCAGGACATGTTGCAGGTGGAGAGTATCAGTTCAGAGAAATCCAGAGCTCTCCACTCATCTCCATAACAAATGAATTAACATTTCTCTCTGCCAGATAGATTAAACAGACAAACAGATTTACCTTCACACTGCCCCAGTTGAGAAACTCATCGAGCCTTTCTGAAGAAACTCAGGTAATCATTTACATATTTATTACTCAGAAACAACATGATATGACAGAGGCGATATAGTTCTGAGGATGCTACTTATTATTGATTTTAGCAACAAAAAAACAGTGCTCACTTTTTCTGTATCTTCAGTCTTGTTTGTCTCCTCAACTTCGTCCTCCTCTACATCCACCTCGTACTCCTGTTTCAGGGTTGGCCTCAGGGTGCCTGACCGCCCTGCATCGTCCCAGTGCTGACACGCCAGCTGCTGGTAACTGGCAACAGGGAAGATGAAATTTTTTACATGGATTTGTCTGTCTCTATTCCAGGTCATCAGAGGAAAAACTGGCTGGGTAACATCCAGGAATGGAACAAAGTTTCTCGGCCCTGCTAGGCACAGCAGAAGACAGACCAGGGTGGCGAAGACTGTGGAAATGGCATCTTCTATGACCCCTCTGGTCAAGGGATGATGGAAGATTCCGTTTCACGTAAAACATGTGAGCTTTATAAGTAAACAATGACATATTTTGACACACATATATGACACGTATATATCATATATGCACTATATATAGTACACACTATATATATATATATATATATATATATATATATATATACATAGGACCATAAGTTAACTGTTTAATGTGTTTGCACAGTCTGTCACAAACATATACACTCTCAATCAAATAGAATTGTCAGCTTAGACTTAGCATGGCTGTATTGCCAGAGCTATGACTGTAATACAAAATGATTCCCTTATAAAAACACACCACATGGACTAGAAAGTGAAACTTTTGTGTTGCTTAGTTTGTGATTTTACTTCAGGCATTAAAAAGTGTACATAGCCTCTAGACAGCCCACATAGGCCTTCCATTAATATTTTCTAATGAGGGGTTTTCCTACAAAGGTATTCCAGGGCGAGAAAATGACATTCAAAATAGGCACGATACAGTTGGTATTATTGGAACAACAACATGGTCATTTTCCAGAAAAAAATAACCTGAAAATCCCTGACGATTACTATTATCCGAGATTTGTTTTAGTGACAATCCCATAAACTGGTCTGACATACAGTACAAGACTCAGGAAGCCACAGATGCCCCAAAATTATCGTGGATCAGAGTTATCTAAATGTTGCCAAAAATACATTTGCTTGGTGATTGCTTGCAGGAAATACATTGGTGGTGCTTCTCGTCTAAGAACGTCTGCAGCTAGGCGGATACGCACCATCTGTTGACCTCAGTGAAGCCAGAAGTGTAACATTTGATGCAGTCTCGGATGTGGGGATCACTCTCTGCCCTGTGACATCAAACACAATACAAAGTCCAGTAGAACACAAGTAGGCATATCAGCATGCTAAATCTTTTGATGTCCATGAACTTAATAGATCAAGGCGTTGTCTAAAATATAGTCCGAATATCACACCATTAATAAAAAAATTAAATCAGAGAATTTTTTCATTATAAAAATGTGCAAACTAAACAACTTTAATTAGTTCACTGGTTAATGTGATCTGTTCAATATCTATATTATGCCAAATTAAAAACAGCAAAACATTTGCAATATGCCTGCATAAACTGAGACTGCTAAATTAACTAAATTACAGACTGTGTCAGTTTGTCAGATTGTGGTGGTTCTAATTTCTATTAACATTTTAATAATTTTTCAGTAAATTTTATCTTTGCTCATGACGTTTCAACAGCTTTCAGTTGAAACATCATGAACGAAGGTCAAATTGACTATGGAAATTAATTATAGCATTAATAGTATGTAAATATGGTATAACACGGCGTACATACCCTTGTTCTGGCATGACTGGAGACACAGTACGCACTGTGCGTTGGAGCGGCTCCACACGGACGTCATCTGGCGGGAACTCCAACAGATGACGCATCGGGTCTCGATCGATGGCATTCTGATGTTGATACAGAAACTCTTCAAAGTCTGGTGGTTCCACACCACCCTGAGGTATCTAAAACAACAGAAACGTTTACATTATCTCCCATCTCACACACATGTAACGTCTCTAGCTAAAATCGTTCCGTAACTGATATATGCAAGTAGAATTTTGCATCATAAATTATTTTTTTCTTTCAGGGCAGAACATAAGGTCAGGCGGCAAGTTTTATATATGACGATTATTCAGAAAGGTGGTGAAAACTGCTGTAGAAGAACAATGTAGAGTGGTTGAGATATGCTGTATTCTACTGCAAATTAAAGCCACATTTACTGTTATTTGTAAAAAAAATTTTATATAACCAATTGTATAACAGTGTGACAAAGGTAGCATTCCTATGGGGGATATATATGTATCAGTTTTAAAGGTGCAATGTAATTGATAGGACAGATTTCCAAATTCCCATATTCTCATGAGCGTCAGAAAACTGAGTACTGAGGTATCTTGAAGTTTTGCTTGTATTATCAACTTATCGTTGATTGGTACAGGTTACTAATTAACATACATGTGACTTGACCAAACAGTGACATTGACCGCTAACTATTCAATATGGGTGTCCTAATAGACCAAATGTCGCATTAAGGTAGCTGGGGTGGCTATTATATGCTTGTCTTGAATGGAGTAGTTTCAGTAGAAGTTTTTAACATAAATTAACCATTTCTTCACAGATTGTAGCGTAGTTGAAATACTATATTCCAGATTAATAATTTTTTTTATTTATTTGGTTGTTACAAAAATAATTTTTTTTGTAAATGTGATAAAATGCCACAAAACGCAAATTATAGTTTTGAAAAAATCCACAAAGAAACAAATTACATAATATATATATATAAATATGACAGAATCACTGATAACTTTGAGGAAATGTTTGTTTAACATAACAAATTACGTCTGCTACACCACCATAAATAAGTTGACAAAAGATGAACGACTGCCTATAGAGGCAGTGTATTTTTTTACACAAACCTTTTACCAATCGTGATTCAAATTCATGTAATGTTGCCTACATGTAAGATGCGTCCAATTTCAGAGTTGCGAATGTTGTAGTTTTTATAAAACATTGAATTATGTAATGTTTCCTGGTTATTAGTGATAACAGAAATGTCAACAGATGCATGTATGAAGCTCAAAATATGATGTTTCGGATATATTGTTGACAAAACATAACGGCCATTTCTAATATTGACATGTCTTAATGCCTTAATTTTGCTGCTACAAAACCACATGAACCCGCTTTGTAACGTGTTGTCATCTATCAAGATTGGATTATGCCAGCCCAGTGTCGAACATCACATTTTAGTGACGAAATGTGCATCACTCGGACTTCCAACTTTTATCACCAAATGGCTGACATCCTTCCTGTGTCAACGCAAACAGAGAGTAAAGATCGGGAGTGTGAAATCGGAGTACACCAGTGTCAATGCAGGTGTCCCACAAGGCACAATATTTGGACCAATCGGCTTCCTACACCATATTAATGATCTGCAAACAGTATGCGAACATATAAAATATGTCGACGATTGCACAATATGGGAAGCTACTTTATCCTCCGGAATGGACAGCTCACTCCAAGTAGCAGCAGACGAAGTCGGGCAATGGACAGCGAGTAACAAAATGGCGCTGAACTACGACAAGACGAAAGAACTGCGGATATGTTTCAAGAAATCAACTCCGGACATCGCACTGCTAACCATAGACGGTAGACCAATCCAACAAGTTAACAGCACTCGTCTACTAGGTGTGACTCTATCTGAAGATCTGAAGTGGCAATCACACATAGACGAAATCACTACAAAAGCATCGCAACGTCTATATTTCATCATCCTTCTCAAAAGAGCCAGCATTGACCCTCACCACCTTATCAACATATACACGTCAATCGTCCGATCGGTATTGGAGTACTCCGTATACAACTCGAAACACGAGGACTTACTGTGTGCCGCGTTGCAGAACTGCAAGATTTCAGTACTCTTTTATACCATATGCTTTAAGACACTGGCAGTAATTATGAACTCATTTATAAATTAATTACTTTTTACATAATAGTAGTAGGCCATATAATTTATTTTACTGTAGTATTGCCTGTTTTAAGTTTTAATTTATGATTATGTCCTTCATATTTACCTTGTTTATTTACAAACATAACTTTAAACATGATGTACATGCACCTTTTTTTTTTTTTTTTTTTAAGTCATATTTTTGTCTTAATTAATTTATTATCATTGGTTGTTTTGAAATTATTATTATTAAAATTATTATTATTATTATCAGGACACATGATTAGTTGTTTACATGCGCACAAGATCATTAATTTTGATTGGCCCGTTATCCGATGGGGTCACAGGCGGGGTCGTCATGCTACAGCTACTGGTGGGTTCGGCTATGGTGTCAAAGGCCCAGTAACCTAAATTAGCTGCAGATATTTGCAGAATAATTTTGGTAGGCATCGTACTGCAATCACAGTAACCAAACGATATGTTCCGCATTCACAGCGAATTAATTTATTCTGGTTCTAAGTGCACACCAACACAAAGCACATGCGGTTGTTACTATGGAAACATTGTTAGTGTTTCCAAGAAGTCAGGGGGATTTACCAAAGAACCGTTTAGTTTAGAATATCCCAGTATGTTATGAAAAAAAGTTCAAAAAGACTGACACATTAGCCACCCCCAACTACATAAAATGTATGAGTTATGCTATTGTTAATCAGGTAAAAAAATTAATGGAGAACACAAATTTCTAAATGGTGTAATTTTGTTAGTTTGGCAGTGGTTTTAACGATTATTGCAACAATGAACATTGAGTGCAGAGGGAGAAAGCGACTGCGTAAATAATTATTATCTGGTCAAAAATTACACATTTTTTTTCAAACGCAACATTTGGTTAAATAGGACAGCAGAGGACACATGTTGGCCTGGAAATTGGTAGACCTATACTCCTTACAGACTGGCCAGCAGTGCTTAGGTTGAGACCACTGATGCTCTTGGGAAGGTCTGCGAGGTATGAAGACGACACTTGCTTTCTCACTTCTGCTGCGCCTCGCCTACAATTACACAGACATATGAAAACATTTTGACATCAAATGACCATACAATTCATCCATAAGCTGATAATGATAAACAAAGTTTTGTTAGTTATTGGCAGACTTCGCAAAGAATTCGAAGAAAAAAATCATCAACGAAAGTGCTGTAAATCTGGTAAACTTGAGCGTGTCAGATGTCTAGCAAGAATGGCTGTGTAAAAACTGTGCAAAAGTCATACTTGTACGACGACTATGAACATTAATTTAAACATTTAATATTATCAGATTGAAAGTTAGTGACAATAAGTGTGAAACGAATCAGACAATCAACGAGACCGAGGAATCTAGTATTGTGAACATTTCACCCTTTCTGTCGATAACATCAATCACATACATCTCTCTGAATTCACAAACCTAAATTAAACATCTACCAGTGTGAACTCACTGAAGACCACTGAAAATTTCCGTCAGAAACGATGTGATAAAAATAATAATCCGGAGCCTCGGCTCGGAGATGCTAATCTAGAGGCTAGACCGGGTCTGTAAACAAACTAGGATATAGGTTAAATTCATTAAATATGATAATATAAAGGCGGCCGTAAAGTAGCCGTGATGACAATATAACCTAGAACCATTACTCGCAAGATCAGTCGTACTTACTTATTCAGTTTTTGAGCAAACGCTCTTTGACCGCTTGCCATTTTATAACATTCTCCTCTTTGCGGATGCGTTCTTCAGATTGTTCTCTTTGGCGGCTCTGCGATCCGCATATCATTTCATAATTTTGTTTACCGCTAGGCGGTGACACGAATTTCGCCTCGTACGCGAAGTCACTTCATTTGATCAACTTTCAGTCTGATTTAGTAAATAATATTTAATAAATAAAATAAATACAAACATAAATGTGGTATTATATTCTTATAAAATAAATCTGAATAAAAAGGCACGTACAGTCCTTGAAAGTGTTCAAAGAGCTTTACACTTCACCCTCTGATAGACTTCTTCATTCCAACGCCATCTCAATGTCTGTTGGAAGCATTCATCAATTACTGCGCGAAGACTATTCGTTCAGATACCCACCTTTGTGTGTAGCCAGGTACCCATTTATACAACTGAGTGAACGGTGGCAACGTGGGATGAACGAAATAGCCAACGAAACGGCAGCAAGAGGATTCGAACCTCGGTTTTCTCGATTATGACCCCGACGTTCTAACCTCTACGTAACCGCCCCACACACTAGACTTATAAATAAAAGCCTTCTTGACCTAACGCCGCCCTCTGGGAGGTTGCTCTACTCCACCCTATGTTGTTCACCGCGCACAGCTCGCCATCAATAATTTGAGCGCATTATCATCTCCGATCTTGTGACTCCACCTCTGTAATGGTCTTCCTTTCACCCACCGTCCCTTGAAACATAGTCTGAATGCTTGGCTCACAAAGCTCTCTCGGCATGTACGACAAACGTGCCCAAAACACCGATGTATTATGTGTCTGATGACATCAGTAATGGACTCAGGTGATTATGGTTATTTTGCAACATGTCTGCCCTGTTGACACCCCTGCCTGATAGTTCACCTCTGTGTCTCCCTGTCTGTCTCTCAGTCTGTCTCCCTGCCTGCCCGCCCACTTGCCCGCCCGCCCGCCCGCTCGCCCGCCCGCCCGCCTGCCTGCATGCCTGCCAGCCTGCATGCCTGCCTCTCAATATAAGTGCCCCTTTCACCTTGACATGGCACATGCGCATTCGAGTACACACACTCGACCGTCGAAAAGGTGCAAAAAATTGTAGATGCTACTTGTATACACAAAATTTAAGCATGCAGTAGTTAGTAGCAACAATGCACACTTGCACTCCACGACAGTAAAACAATTTGCGAGAATAGTAGGGCCCAATGTCATCATTGTATTGTTCTAACTAGTTGACGCCGTGTTCTAATTTAATTGACAAAAGAATAGGTTACATTACAATAACTGATGCATGGTTGTAGGCAATTGAACCATACGAGAATGATCAGAGTTATAGACATGAATATAATGCATTTTACAGCAATGTTGATGTTTTGATTTTATTTATTAATTTTTGATAGCCGATTTTAATTTATTTGTTAAAAAGTACAAGAAGTGGTGAATGGTGACTTCAGATCGTTAGACAAACACAACAGAGTGATTAACAACGTGCAGTAGAAAACGTGATTTATCTTAAAACACACATAATGAATATAATGCGTTTTGCGGATAAGCGCATCAAATTTACTCCCCAAATTTCGAAATGCAATATCTCGAAAACTACTGAACCGATTTTCAGAATATTTCCATTCGGCAGAGAAGGTTTATTCCCTGAAAAAAAGTATGCTTGATCAACAAGTTAGGGTTAGGGAATCATAACCGGTTGATTGATTTTTCAGGGAATAAACCACATCTGATGAGTAGCTAGGTCACAGCGAAATGTATTGTGTTGTGTTGTGTGAGTGGTCACTTCCTCTCAACTGACTATTGTAACATAGAATTGGGAAGTGTTATAAAATAGCATTTAATTTACGTTGATTAACAAGTATTCTACGACTCTACGTAAAACAAATATCGTTCGTTTTTGCCACTATCCATTCCCCTTATGACACGTTTTATAACGCTAGGATTCAATCTGTGTCTGCCAGGAGAGTATGACATAGTGGTTGACAACAGTGTCAATCCGGTGCAGAACAGACTACGCAAAGTGGCATATGCCCTCAAAGACGATATGCAGAAGAAGATCACAGCTCTTGAGGAACAGAGGATGATTGCTAAAATGGATGTTCCAACGTCGTTGAATATCCAACTGCTTAGCGATTCGCAAATCAAATGGCACGGTGCGGGTATGCATAGATCCGACCGATCTCAACAAAGCCATCCAGCGAAACCATTTTCCATTACCCATCATAGAGGAAGTTTTGCCTAAACTGAAGGACGCAAAGATCTTTTCCCTAGTGGATGCCAAAGTTGGTTTCCAACAGGTGAATGACAGCAGCTATCTGACCACTTTCTTAGGTCGAGGTTAGAGCGACGAAGAAGTGTAACGTGATCATGACGAAAACTTGGACCAGTAACTTCAACGAGAGAGGGAAAAAAACCTCAAATTAAACAAGGCCAGGATGAAGCTTCACTTGACTGAAATCAAGTACATCGGACACGTTCTTTCGCCAGAAGGAATAAAAGCGGATCATGAGAAGGTGTCAGACATCTCAAGCCTGGCCACTCAAACCAATATAGACAAAATGCGATGATTCCTGGGCTTTACCAATTATCTATCTTCACCAATTAGTTCTTGCCCAATCTCTCCACTATCAGTGAGCCGCTTAGACGTCTAATCCAGAAGGATGTTGAGTTCCAATGGGGACAGGCCTAAGAAGATGCGTACCGGAATATCAAGGAGGTTGCAACATCAGAACAGTCACTCGCGTACCACGATGTGAAGAAACCAACTGTACTGCAGTGCGATGCGAGTACGCAAGGGCTAGGCGCGAGTCTGGTGCAAGACGGCAAGCCCGTGGCATATGTCTCACGATCCTTGACAAAGTGTGAACGTAAGCATGCACCCATCGAGCTAGAATGCTTAGCCATCGTGTTCGCGTGTCGTAAATTCGATCAGTATATTTATGGTCACGCAGATGTTACGATACACAGCGACCACAAACCTCTCGAAGCCATATTTCGCAAGTCTTTGCTCGAGGCTCCCAAACGCTTACAACGGATGATGCTCGCGGCACTGAGGTACAACGTGAAAGTGAAGTAAAACAAACAGGCACATAACAAGGGAGGACAGACATGTTGTCACGTGCACCATCATCCCGTCAACCTGCCATCGAGATGTCGACAGAACAGGTCTTCCAGTATGCGATCCAAGATGACCTGGCGGAAGACATCGACTCGGTCGACCCACAAATGTACGTCAATGAGCTAAGAACAGCTAAAATTCGACAAACGACAGCGGCGGATGACACATCGCACAAACTGATGACAACGGTTCGGCCAGGATGGCCTGAGAACAAACAGAAGCTGTTGCCAGAGCTGGAACAAAATTGGTAATTTCGAAAAGAAATGGCAGCAGATGATGGCATTCTGTACAATGGACAGAGAATGGTGATTCCAAAATCCTGTCAGAGACATCTGCTAGAACTACTTCACAGCAGCCACCAGCAACACTCCGACGAGCAAGCGATAGCATCTACTGGCCGGAAACGACAATCGACATCAAGCAGATGATCGGGAGCTGTCAAGCGTGTTCGAAAGAAAAGCCATCACAACAGAAAGAGACACTACGAAGTCACGACATTCTCTCGAAGCCATGGGTAACTTACCTCGTCATGGCAGATTACTATTCAGATTTCTTCGAGTTCACAAAGCTTGTCAACCAGAGCGCGGAAACAAGAATGCAAAGAACAGTTTGCACGTTATGGCGTACCACAAATTGAGCAATCAGGCGCATGGCGGACCTCAATTCATCAGTGCGGAACTCCAAGCGTTTGCAAACAACTGGGAATTCAAACACTCCATCATCACCGTATCATTCGCAATCGAAAGGAAAAAGCAGAATCAGCAGACAGCAGTCAAGATCGTGAAGAATATTCTGAAGAAATCGGACAACCCTTTGACAGCGGTGTTTGAGTGGCGAAACATGCCAAAATCAATTGCAGTTCAGTGCAACGGCTAAAGCAGACGCACGCGGGCCCCCGTGCCTCAAGCAGAGCAGTTTATGAAACCCGTGGTACAAACCGTTTGTACCACGTGGTACAAACCGTCATGCACAACGTGAAGAAGCAGCAAATGTCACGACAATACTACGATCGAAATGTCGTGACTTGTCGCCTTTACGAAAAGGAACATCCGTCTTTGTGCAGTCATTGAAAAAATATAATGCAAACTAATAGGCACAAGGGATGGTCGCGGACCAATGCAGTAACCGATCGTACATATTCGAAATGGAAGGTAGACTACTACGTTATATGAGAATATACCTCACCTTAATACCTACTCTTGTAATTGTGTGAAATTCCGGGTCTCACCAGAAGCAAAGAATTATGCCCGTGCCGACTTCTCCTGTGAAAACTCGTTCAGTGCTACCCAGTTATTGTGTTAGAGTAGTATGCTGAACACACGTTTTGGACTTTAATTATTAGCTTGACTCGGTGGTGAAGACCGCGGTCATAGGGGGATCAAGTGCTAGTAACCTCTGATCCTAACGCGAGTGTTTTGTTTCTAGTTAGGATTCAAAGTTAGGTTTCAAAGTATTTTGTTTAAAAAGGGATATGTTAGAATATGTGTATTCTTATAGTTCTATATAATACAGACGCGCGACGATCTCGTATGCCATATAATGCCGTGGGCAGTGAGCAGTTGCGACATCGCCACCACGCCAAGCTGTTTAATACATTTAGGTTCTCTTACATTAAAGTGTTGACTTAGTACGAGAATTCACAAACAACTCCGACCTGCGCCATTTTCTAAATTGATGATCAACGCCACCACGTAGGGACTCTAGAAAGGCTGTACGGAGTATGACCACATTAAGACATGAAATAATATGTCCCGCGGATACATTTCTGTAGACTGTAGTCAAAACAGTACCCCCACCTAGCGGATTTCACAAAGACAGCTGCGTCAACTACCTGGCTGAAAAGAAACAAAATTTATGTTTCGGTGAGTCAGATGATTCGTGTCTGGTATAGTGCTTGTCTCGTCGTCTGTTACAATAGTTTAGTTTTCTACAACTAGAAGATTGCATGTTCATGAAAGGAAATAATTGTATTTATGTAATGAAATAGTTTGTTTTAATCTCAAGAAGTTGTGGATTAGGCAACCAGCAACCCGATATATTGAGCAGAATACTTTTAATCAAATACATTGAGGCATACGCTGGCAGTGACACGATTATTATTGATGTACTATAGCAAACGTCATATGCTGAAAATAGCCGGAAGCCCAACTACCGCGGCGCTACAACCAGTGCGACTTTCCGGGAAAACGAAACGGCGGCATTACTGGGTGTTGTTTCGTTTCCCGAAAATCAAAATCATATTCTTTCCTAAAGAATTCGCAGACGACGAAGTTTCCTTTTGCATCAAACTTTTGAGCAATGTAGATGTGTTGTCAGCGCTTGACGAAAGGCAGGTCCCATTGCGTGCATGTAGGCGTCTACGTGATCGCCTCCCAACGCACAGAGCATACAACAAGGACTGTGTCACCTGTGATCGTCCGAGGAAAACGGCGAGGAAGAAGGAGGGGCTGTAGGTAAGGTGATACCGTATAATTGTCTTCATGTTATAATCATAACAGACTTCATTTCTTTTGAATTACCACACGGACTTGTGCCAGAACTTAGGACCCTAGATATATATATATATATATATATATATGTATATGTATATGTATATGTATATGTATATGTATATGTATATATATATATATATATATATATATATACATATGTATGTATATATACATATGTATATATAATATATATATATATATATATATATATATATATATATATATATATATATATGTATATATATATATATATATATATATATATATATATGTATATATATATATATATATATATGTTGGTGGTAGGACAGTTTGACGTCCTACCACCAACTTTGTCATATGGCTATGCCTGTGGGGTATGACTATGAATATAGGGCCTATAGACATACCCCATAGACATAGCCATATGACATAGTTGGTAGTAGGACGTCATTCCAAGCCAAGCCATCATCCTTGTTTACGCTACAGGCTGTATTACATAATTATATAAACGTGACATTTTAGCTAAATATATAGAGCAAGTAGTGTACGAAGGTGGATGAATCGATACGCTCTAATCCCCTATACCACATGATGCCCGAATCGGGGAATCGTGACCAGAGCCGGTGTGGTATAGAAAAGTGACCCCCGGGTCAACACGTATGACATTATGGGAAAGTTAGGTTAGTAGGTTGGACCGCTCAATCAAAGCCCCAGGAGGTCGAGGGATTGGTTCTGTCTGCGGAACACATAGTCGTTGCATAAACGTTGTGTAGAGCATGCTTCAATGAAGATAGAGCGTTGAACACACAAGGTTTTTCAATGAGACAGTGGCAGCATATAGGCAAGACATTTGATTTGATTAACCTGGTGTCACACCTTCATGTTATCTGTGGCATAGCAGAGGTGTTGATAGAGACGTACAAAACATGTCTAGCTCTGCAGTACTCAGTCATTTCTGTACCTGATATATATTATGCTTGTAATAATCGACCGGTAATGTAATAAATCGACCAGTAAAGTAATAATCGACCGGTAATATAATGATCAACTGGTCATGTAATAATCGACCGGTAATGTAATAAATCGACCGGTAATGTAATAAAAATGATGATAATCAGTATGATGATGATGATGTTAATAATGATGACGAAGAAGGTGATGATGAGGGTGATAAATTATTTTATGATGATGATAATCATTATGATGATGATGATGATGATGATAACGACATTGATGATGAGGCTGATAAATGGTTATGGTGATGATGATGAAGTGATGATGATGATGTTGATGACATCCTCAGCCTCATCATTCTGCTCCTCCTCCTCATCGTCATCCTCCTCCTTATATTCACCCTTATAACGACTAGCCATGCTGACACCCACTCGACGTTCACAAACGTATGATTAACACAGGAATCTCAGAACGAGTCAGCCGCATGTTTTCTGGGAGGACATATGGAATGCCGTCCATATAACTTCCCAGGTAATGCACGGCAGTAAGTACATGTTGAAAAACAACAGGACCGAGTCAGACAGAGTGGTAAGGAAGAAGAGGGGGTCATTAAAAAGGGTCACCTCAACAAATGAAAGAGGTAATCAGCTCTCAGTTAAGGGAACATCTCAAACAATTATTTAAAGGATCATCATTTGATCAAATTAAGGGGGTCATCTCAAACAACTTAAGAGAAATGTGATTATAATTATTAGAAACAAGGTTAATCGCAAAAATAATAAAGTAAGGGAACAACTCAAACAATGAAGGGGTTATCTCAAAAAATTTAATTAAGGATAATTTCAGTCAACTAAAATGTTCATCTAAACGATTAAAGGGCATGTCAATTATTTTAAAATATGAATAAAATTAAGGGATTTTATCAAAAACAATTTAAAGGTTAATTTTAAAAGGCATCATTAAGGGGTAATTTAATAATTAACTAGCTGATCATCTCAAAACATTATGGGGTCATCTCATAAAATCAAGTGGTCGTCTCGAAAAAGTTAAATAAATCAAGGGGTCATCTCATAAAATGAATGGGTCTTCTCAAAAAAGTTAAAGGATCATCACAAAATATGTAAGAAGTCATTAACAAGTTAACTAGCTGATCATCTCAAAAATTAAGGGTATCTTCCCCAAAAAAGTTAAGGGATCATATTAAAAAGCAGGGTTGAAAAAAATCATGATTTTTTTTAAATAATTAAAAAAATCAGATTTTTTTAATTTAAATTGGATTTATTTGATTTTTTTTATTTGATTTTTTTTTAATCTGGTATACACAATGTCATAAAATATTTTACTATCAGGCTATCTGGTGTCAATACAGGTACACAAGTGTGCGCACTTTGTGCTTTTGTATTAAAAAACACACAAAACTGTGTTGATCTCGATGCTTGTAAACAATTATTTGTGTTAAATTCATATAAATCAGCGATTAAAAAAACCGGAAGTAAAAAAAAATCAGAAATCAATGATTTTTTTGGATGATTTAAATCAAACAAATTATTTAAATCAAACAACCCTGTTAAAAAGTTTAACTAGTCATTACATATGAACCAGCTGATCGTCTCAATAAATTAAGGGATCATTTAATAAAATATTGGGGTCTTCCCAAACCAGGTAAAGGATAATTTAAAAAAGCAGGGATCATTAAAAAACTTATCTAGCTGATCGTGTCAAATAAATAAGGTGTCACGTAATGAAATAAACCGGTCACTTCATATAATCAAGGGAAATCTAAACGTAAGGATTCATAACAAAACACAATCTTAAGGGGTCATCAAACAAATTATGGGGTCACATTGAAAATGTAAGGGGTTATCTCAAATAAATTAAACAGATTTTAAAAATAAATTAATGAATCATTTAAAAAAATGTAAGGGTCATTTAACAAAATAACTAGCTCATCATCTGAAAAAGTGAAGTGAGCCACCAAAGCTTTATGGAGCCATCTGAATAATTTAACAAGGGAGTGATGTAAAAAATCAACCTCTTATTTTATGTTTTGAAGTGATTGCTTTTTAATTTAAAGATACCTTTTAGATGTGGGGATTACCTCTTAATGTCGTAAATTTTAAATGTACCCCTTAATTTTATATTTTGCTTGATTATCCCTTAAATGGAAACAAAAGGGAATGTTTTGAAGTTATCCACCTCAAAGAATTAATACAAACTAACCATTTGCAACTACAATCAACAATATCACGCCAGTGGTTTATTAGGAAAAGCTTGTTGAACACGCAGCTACCATATTTCATGGGCCACGCCAATGTTGTTGACAAACCCACGTAGCTAGTTCCTACTTATCTCTACAACTAGTTTTCCACACTTCCGACAGATGGCGCTTGTTCTTTTTAATGAATATTTACACTTTGAAATGACCCCTTAACTTTTTTTAGAAAACTCCTTTATTTTATGAGATGACCACTTCATGTTTTGAGCTGACCCCTTAATGTGTTGAGACGATCAGCCAGTTCTTTTTAATCAACACGTTTATTTTTGAATAGATTCATTAATCTTTTTGAATAGACCCCTTTTTATGTGATGACAATTTAATGTTTTAAGATGATCTTTTAATTTATTGAGACGACCAATTAGTTCTTTTTTAATGAACATTTACATTTATTGTGAAATGACATTTTAACTTTTTTGAGAAGACCCTTAATGTTTTGAGATGATCCCTAAATGTGATGAGATGATCAGTCAGTTCTTTTTAATATGCATTTCTATTTTTTTAAATTATTCCTTAACTTGTTTGAGAAGACCCCTTTATTTTATGAGATGAGCCTTTAATGTTTTAAGATGATCTCTTAATTTATTGAGACGATCAGCTAGTTCTTTTTTAATGAATATTTACGTTTTTAAATGATCCTTTAACTTTTTTAGAAGACCCCTTTATTGTATGAGGTGACTTTTTAATGTTTTAAGATGATTAAAGTATTGAAACGATCAGTTAGTTTATTATTAATAACTGCTTGCATGTTTTGTGATCCCATAACGTTTTCGAGAAGCTCCATTATTTTTTATGAGATGATCCCATATTTTCAGACAATCAGCTACATCGGTTTTTAAATGATCCCTTACACTTCTTGAAATCATACTTTACTTTTCTAGAATACTAATTTTTTATTACATGACCCGTTAATGTTTTGAGATGATCCATTAAGTTAGTTATTTTGTTTAAATGACACCTTACATTTGAGATGAACGTTTATTTTTGTAATGATCCCTTCCTTTTTGTCTTCCATGCTACCCTGCCTGATTCGAGCCCATCGTTTGCCCACATCAGTTATTATTATTGCCGTATGGTATCTACGAGGATATATAAACGGCAGTCCATGTGTCCAAAACAAGAAGCTGAATCGTTCTGGGAATCCTGTACTTCAGTAAACGTCGAGTGGGTGTCAGCATGGCTAGCTATGATAAGATTGAACATGAGGATGTTGAGGAGGAGGAGGAGCAGGTCGACGAGGCTGATGAGGATAACGTAGTTGCCTTCATTATCGTAATAATTATCATCCTCATAATCATCATCACTTTATCTTTCTCCTATTCCTCGTCGTCATTACCATCATCGTCATCATAGTCAACTTCGTCGTTTTTATTATATTACCGTCGAGTTATTACATTTCCAGTACATTTATTACATTACCGGTCGATTCTTACATTACCGGTCGATTATTACATTACTGGTTGTAACAAATGCACGACACTGCCACCTTTGCTGTGTGTACCGAGTTACTATTTAAGCCTTACAATGTGGTTGTTATAAGTAGTGCTGTGAGGACCAACAATGCAGCGAGACGTGTTCTAGCATTGGCTTGCACTACTGAATGGACAGTTGGCTGTGTTTCGCATATATATATATATATATGTATGTATGTATGTACGTACGTACGTACGCACGCACGCACGCACGCACGCACGCACGCATGCATACATACGTACGTACATACATACATATGCTCTATAGGAGTCAGACCACAGTTGAGAATTGCACTGGTGGCCATGTTAACGTTTTGTTTGATTATAAGAAAACGTGACCACTAAAAATTCTGAAACTTTTTCACAGCAACTGCCATCATCTTATTGGCATGCTGACCAACTTTTATCAAAATCACATACCTCCAGCTCTTTTAAAACGCTCCGACGTGTGATGCCCATCAATTTTTACAAAAATAGTCATTTCGGTAAAAAGGAATTAACAGCAGGATTTTAGCGTAAATTAGTACACACTGACTTTGTTGTTTTGTTACACAGTGTTCTCCGCATTCGCTAGGTGGCAGGTTTTTTTTCTCATGCGAGGTTAATAGAAGACACAGTTAGCAAGTATATTAGCCTAAAGTGTTCTTTTGATAACAAAAACAGCCTTATTCAAGGCTAACGTAGCAAACAAATTAAAACTACATTGTATGATGGCGCCGTGCAAACGGCAGTTAAAGGCCACAAGGCACTTAATTTGTGGCAGTTGCAGTAACTGGGTGGACTTCGTCAAGTCTGGGTGCGAGAAGTCCGGGGCTGAGGTCCAGGCAGATATTTTTAGTTTTGAGTGTAGGGGATGTACGAAGATGAAGGAAATAGAGGTGGAGTTGGAAGAGCTGAGGCTGCTCGTTGTGGCAATGGTGGGAAGGGAACAGGGGGGTTGTGCCAGTAGTTCCGGTGGGGGAACAGTAGATGATAAAGTGGGGAAAGACACAAGATATGCTAGGGAGAGCTCACCGCAGCCTGGGAGGAAGCTGAGAGGAGGGAAGGTGACAGGTCGTAGGGAGACAAGACGTAAGGAGACGGGAAGGAAAGGAACGGGAGGGAAGAAAACCGGAGTGAAGGAGAGCAAAGGAGTGGGAAGTGGGGGAGACAGGAGGGAAGGGGTCAGGACAGAATGTGATGGAGGGGATCGAACGGAAGAGTTATTCTGCAGCAGTGATAGGGGGGTGAGGAAGAGAGCGAGGGTGTTTGTGGGGGATTCGATAGTTAGGAAGACCGACAGAGTCTTAAACAAGGGAGATGATGTGGTGGTCTGCTTGCCTGGAGCCAAAATAGAGGCGATAACTGAGAGGGTAAAAACATCGTAGGCTCGGGTAAGGGTGGATCTGTTTTAGTACACATAGGGACAAATAACGTAGAGAGGGAGGGTACAACTGCCATAGTTAGGAAATATAGGCAGTTGGTCAGAACACTAAAACAGACGCGGGTTGAGCAGGTAATACTGTCAGGGATTTTACCTGTAATGGGCAGGAGGGGTCACAAATATCGAAACTGTCGGGGGATGGCAATTAACATGTTAGTCCAGAAGCTATGTAGGGAAGAGGAAGTTGGATTTGTGGATTTATGGGGAAGTTTTGTTGGGAGGGCTGATATGTACATGAAGGATGGGCTTCATCTAAGAAAGGGGGCGGCAGTATTCGCGGACAAACTTTCAGCAGCAGTAGATAGTGACTTGGGTACAATGACAAATATTTTTGGAAGTAAACATTGTTTAAACTAGAAGTGCAGGGGGGTTACCTAGAGGTGTCTCAAGCAGAACAAGAGGCCACTAGCACAGATAAACCAATATCAAATCATCCGAAAAACATCTCCGAAAAAGGTTATTTATGCGTATGTTTAAATGCAAGGAGCATAGTAAATAAGAAAAACGAATTAAACATTATGGTAGAAGATATTGACCCTCACATAATTGGTATAACTGAATCATGGGCCAACATAGATATAACAGATGCTGAATTAGGACTGACAGGATGTGTAATGTTTAGGAAAGATCGAATATGAAGAAGAGGCGGGGGAGTTATTTTATATGTTAAAGAATCTATTCAGGCTTATGAAATAAAACTAGAAAGGGAAGCAGATTGCGATGAAGCTGTTTGGTGCAAAATAGTTTCAGGAAATTCAAAATTAACTATTGGATTAGTTTACCGAAGTCCAAACATAAACGAAGAGGACAACACAACAATAAAAAATGCTATAAAGGAAGTTAGTAAAGGGGAATGTATCATAATGGGAGATTTTAACCATGGACACATACAATGGAATTCTCTAGAGAGCACAGGGATTGAGGACCAACAATTTCTATTTTTAATCCAGGATAGCTTTCTTACTCAGCACGTACTAGAACCAACCAGGGGAGAAAATGTATTAGATATAGTTTTGTCATCACAAAAAGAATTAGTGGACAAGGTAAACATATTTGAACCATTGGGTAATAGTGTAAAATCAGAAAGTAAAAATAAGAAAACGTACAAGAGAAACTTCCACAAAAGTAACTACAAAGATATGAGAAAATACTTAGCAAAGCTAGATTGGAATAACATGCTGATGAATAAGACCGCAATTGAATGTTGGAATATTCTAAAATATGAAATTGAGAGTATCATCGATAAATTTGTTCCCTTCCAAAAACAAGGAAAACGGTGTAGAAAGAAACACTTGTCAAAAGAGGCTATTAGAAAAATAATGCTAAAACAAACTATGTGGAGGGTTTATAGGCGTACCAGAAAGGAAGAAGACTATGCAATTTACAAAGAGGCACTTAATGCAGCTACAACTGAAATCAGACAATCTAAGCAAAAATCTGAGCAAAAACTAGCATGTAACATAAAAAATGACAGCAAGAGTTTCTATGCATATGTCAGGAGTAAACAAAACGTACAAGACAAGGTTGGACCTCTAGAAGACAGTGCTGGAAATATAATATCACAGGGGTTTTAATGGCGGAAGACCTAAATGGTTACTTCAGTTCAGTGTTTACCAAAGAAGATATTAGTTCTTTACCAGTTGCTGATGCTAAATTTCAGGGGGCTAAATCTGACTATTTAGGTCCGTTAGTTGTAACTCCAGAATTGGTAGCTAAGAAAATAAAGGCAATGAAGGATAATAAATCACCGGGAGTGGATGGGATTCCTCCAAAATTACTAATGGAAACAGTAGAACAAATCAGTATACCACTTGCAAGAGTATTCAACTTGTCATTAAAAGAGGGAGTTGTTCCGTTTGAATGGAAAGAAGCAAACATCATACCATTATTTAAAAAGGGTTCGAGAAATAAGTCAGAGAATTACAGACCAGTGAGTTTAACGTCAGTGATTTGTAAATTATTAGAAAGGTTAATTAAATACCATATGGTGGACTTCCTCGTTAAGCATAAATTATTAAATTCATCTCAACATGGATTCCTTAAAGCAAGGTCATGCTTAACAAATATGTTATGTTTTTTGGAAGAAATCACTAAATGGATAGACGTGGGATCGCCAGTAGATATTATCTACTTAGATTTTCAGAAAGCTTTTGACAAAGTGCCACATCAAAGATTACTACTTAAATTAAAGGCCCATGGTATCGGGGATAGCATAACTGGCTGGATAGAGCAATGGCTGACTGACAGAAGACAACGAGTTGTAGTAGATGGAGAAGTTTCAAATTGGAAATCGGTTTTGAGTGGGGTACCTCAAGGATCAGTATTAGGACCTATATTATTCTTAATTTATATCAATGACTTGGACGACAGTATAACAAGTAACGTACTGAAATTTGCGGATGACACAAAACTGTTTAGAAAGGTTAATACTGATGGTGATAAACAACATTTACAAAACGATCTAGAAGACCTCATTTAGAATACTGTATACAAGCATGGAGACCATATCGTAAGAAGGATATAGATACGCTTGAATGCATACAAAGGAGAGCAACTAAAATGATTCCAGAACTGAGAGACCTTAGTTATGAAGAACGCCTGAAAGAATGTGGTTTAACAACTCTAGAGACAAGGAGGTTAAGAGGAGATCAGATTGAAGTTTTTAAGATATTGAATGGGTATGAAAATATTGATAGAAATATGTTTTTCTCACTCAAGAAGGATAGCAGAACTAGAGGACATGAGGTAAAATTAGTAAAGGATCAATGTAGATTGGACATCAGGAAGCACTCGTTCTCACAGAGGACAATAAATGAATGGAACAAATTGTCTACAGATTGTGTAACTGCTAGCAGTGTGAATATGTTTAAAAACAAGGTTGACACATATCTCAGGAGGGCGGGTTATTCTTAGCTCTGTATCGGCATTATTGCAAACTAGAGGCACGGTAGTGTAGTAATAATAAAATATATGATTTATAATAAAATTAGCTATGTTTTATATTACAGAAAGTCGTGGCATCAAGTTTGTAATAATGCCGATACATAGTTAAAACGATTATGTGTTGTTTTAGTAAACTGTAGCATACTCGATTTTTTTATTAAACATTTACTATAGTTGTTTTAGTCAATATTCCAATAAATGGCACATGACGGATGTTTAATATTGTCTTTACGTTTGGACATTTTCAGACACACCGCATTTCCTACAGGTGTAAATGAAACAAATTCCACTGCGTTTTGTCGAAACTGTAAACTCAAAAGTAGTTGCACCTCGTTTACTGTAAATTTGACATTCGAAGTTATCCTTACATGACGAATACAAGAAAATACATGGGACTACTTTCTCACGATTTTCATATTTTCAGCAAATCCGTATGAAAACGGGACACGGCCAAAGAAAAAATTCGTATGATGTCGCATGTCTGAATTTTGGGTTGATTGCGTTAGGCCCTATCTCGCTTAAAATAAGATTATGGGTTTCCCAAATTACACCATTTCAAGTGTTTTGTCTAACAAACGTCAAATGGGTGGGAAGGGGAATACCCCCTCCCACACCTGCCCACCCCCTCCGAGGCGCTTCCCACCTCGTTTCACGACTTCGGCGCTTCATACATTACCTTGGACCCCCCTTTTTTTAAACCGATCCCTGGATATATATATATATATATATATATATATATATATATATATATATATATATATATATATATATATATATATATATGTATGTATGTATATATATATATGTATATATATATATATATATATATATATATATATATATATATATATATATATCTATATATATATATATATATATATATATATATATATATATATATATATACATACATATATATATATATATATATATATACATACATACATGCATGCATGCATGCATGCATGCATGCATGCATGCATGTATATATATATATATATATATATATGTATATATATATATATATATATATATATATATATATATATATATATATATATATATATATATATATATATATATATATATATATATATATATTTATATATATATATATATATATATAATTCGCTGCACCAACTTATGAGCATGAGGAAAATAGTTTATGACTTACGACAGAAAATGCTGCTCTATATTTAACATTTTAAGACAGAAAGTGGAAATTCATCCATTATTTTCCGTGGTTGAGATTCTCTGTTATAATTAATTGTTATTGTATACAGTACCTATTATTGTAGCTATAATATGTTTATGCTATTAATAATTTGATGATCAACTACCGGCTCGCGAATTCGCAAATACACCAATTGATTAATTGTGAACGATGAAATTGGTAACGAATGGAATGTTTTGAAACAGTGTAACTCAACAAGTAGGTGTAGCCAGTGGCACATTTTGAGCCACGGTGTTTTTGTACAAAATAAGAAGAACGTATTGGCCTCGCCTGTGGGTGATAATAGGCCAAACTGCTGTGCAACATTGTCAATAGAATAGACACGCTTCGCTGCCTCAGCGCGATTCAGGTGCGCGTCAGTGACTAGCAGCCCGGTCTGCCAATGCCAATATTACAAAATAGTCGTTGGGCTGTAGATTCTGTAGACTACCATGTAGACTAGTCAGAATCAGAACACAGTGCATGTCAAGATATCGTTCGTTTCTGCAGCGCGTGATGGTTTAACCGTTCATAAAACGGCATCCCTCGAATTTTCTAATATTTGATAACCTAGAAACTTTTACGTTTTGTGATCATATGATTTATGAATGGTTGCTGACCAACTGTACAAAAATGGGAGTTGATATATGTACATGGAGAACAAGAATTGGACATTTCCACTTGTCTTCAAAGTCTAGCATGACCAGAAACAAGAGGAAGCCATTGGGGATTAGTTCCCTCACTTTAGTGTGCACCACCTGGCATATTGCCTTAAGCCTCTTTGCCTGCAAGCAGATCAATGAAGTTAACTGATCATGCAGTCCTGCACACAACAACACCAACGATACCTGTACAACACCACAGCAGGGAAATGTGACCTTAGGTAAACAAACCTCAGTACTCAACAACAACATTAACTACCATTTAAATGGGACTTTTTATCCTAACTTGGAGTTTCGACAAAGTGGACTTGGGATCACTTGGTAGTCACACATCAATCCGAAAGCCATACTGAGAGCAACCACCTTACTCATCCTACCTGAACTATAGGTTATTAAAGGTGGGAGATAATCAGCTTAACCCAGGGCCCACAGGAGAATGATTGCCATGTTTGCAGCAAGGAAGTGGACACACAACATGGTCTACAGTGTGACACTTGTGATGTCTGGCTGCACCCCAGCTGTGTTAACGTTAGCCAACATGAGCTTTATGCGTTTGAAATTTATGACATCCCCTTTATGTGTTCAAGATGTGAATGGGAAGAAAATTACAAAAATTACATCAATAACATAGAATGTGATGTGTTTAATGGCAGTAATAGCTACACAGTCATTGGCATGGATGCAGATACACTAACAATATTAGACCCTCCCACTGTCTCTGGTCTATCTTTTGCTCATATTGTAAACGGTATTGATGTTGAGGGTTGGATAGATTAAATTATACATCTTTTTTAACGAAAGCCTTTTGACATTATTGGTTTCAATGAAACAAAACTCACTAATGATATGCCCACTAGTAACTTTGACATTGACGGATATGAATTATTCCAAGCTGATAGAAAGTAAGAGGGTAAAAAGCCAGGAGGAGGACGTGCTGTCTATATTAGTGACAATGTAAACTTTGATGAAAAACCAGAACTGATACCACAAGATCTTGAAGGTATCTGTGGAGTGGTCACATTCCCAAACAAACATATAAAATTATTGTTACTAACATATATAGACCACCTAATGAGAAGATAAACTGGTTTGATAAAATTAATAAAATACTTGATAATTTTAGTAACACTAAACTGGAGTTTATCATCAAGGGTGATCTCAAATGTGCTTTGTTAAAACAACCATTAGTAAATCACACTAAGCACTTTGTACATACTTGTGAGTCACATCAATTGACTCAGCTTGTTAACAAACCCACTAGAGTAACACCCCCAAGCCGTACCTTGATTTATGTGATTATGACTACTGAACCAGATAAGATAGTGGAGCATGATGTCATATCTACTGTTATTGCAGACCACCATCTTGTCTACTGTGTGACCTCTATAAACCTACTCAAACGCACAGAATTATTTAAATGAAACATTTCAAAAACTTTTAATGACTTTTGTAATTATTTAGACCTTTGTGACTGTGTTTCTATTGAGCAGTTTGAGAATGTGGATGAGACTTACTGGAGGTTTAAGGATCTCGTTACACAAGTCTGTGACAAGCACTGCCCGTTTGTCACCAGACGAGTGAGGAAATCCTTTCGTAATTGGTTAACTGAGGAAATTAAAGAAGATATTAAAATGAAACATTATTTTGAAAAAGGCACACACTAAGGCAGACCTGCCAACCCTGAGTGGCTCACACCTGTAAGGATTGTGACAAAAATCCGTAAGATCTGCACAAAATCCTTACAAATTTATCCCGTCTATATGACGCAATACATCGACAAGATATATACTTTACACGTCAATGGTTAACTGTCGATTTTAGAGAAAACAACACAAATTTCAACTCATCTCATTTATTAAAAAATTTACAAAATCATTTTCATCACTTGTAATTTACAAGTGATGAAAATAATTTTTTATTTATGGCACGTGAACTCTTTTGTGATAATTGTATGTCGATGACGGGCTTCGCTGCCTCCGGCGCCAAACATCGCTTCACTGTTCTGCGTGGTTTTCGTTCTTTTACAACGAAATTTCTTAGCCACTTCACTGTCCGGAAAGAAATGCGGCGCCAGATCTGTGAAGTGGTCGGCAATGGCAGCAGGGAGGTTGTGTTCGGCCGCGAAATAAGAAAACATAACCTCGGCCGTGATCACGGAGTCCGGCGTGTCGATTCTCGCCAGTTTGAAAAACATGGTCATGGGTTTCTGTTGGCGACCGGAATCGACCATCCGAACATGGAGCTTAGACTTCAAGTGTTCCCGAACATCATACACTCCCGACGCAGAAACCTTAATGTCTCTTGAACAAGGGACGCACCAAGCATAATGCTCCCCGAACTTCGATGGAGCGATCATTCCTTCAAACATTCGCCCCCAGTCTGCCTGGTAAACACCAGCATACTGTTTTCGCTTTTTCGCCGGCGGTGGGCGAACATCCATCTCGTTCGAAACGAAAAACTGGTCTGATTTCAAATTCGCTCACTCCTCTGATTTGCCACACGAATTACCGTTGTACTCTTGTGCCTGCGTGTGTTTACACGCTTAAGCAGCGCGCACTCTGACCTACATTGACATGTTCTTACAGTACAATAATACGCTGATTGTTCAATCGTTTTTGCAATTGAACAATTCTTTATAAATTTAGTATATAAAATGAAACAAAAATGTGTTTCTTAAAGACAAAAATCCGTAAAGAAACACTCTTACGCCCGTAAGCCCATAAAATTATGAAAAATCCGTACAACGTACGGCTAATCCATAAGGGTTGGCAGGTCTGCACTAAGGGTTTAGACATTTTCTGGCAAATGTTTAAGCACTTCAGGAATGTTGTTTCAAATTCTCTCAAAACTGCAAAACGTGACTATTACACTAGTCTGATTCTGGAAAATAATAAAAAACAAAAATTAATGTGGAAATACTTAAAAGAGCTCCTGCCAGGAAAATCTAAATCCAGCCGTAAAGGTGTACTTGTTGAAGGTCAAATAAATACTGATCCAAAGTGTAAGGCCAATGCCTTCAACAAGTATTTTTTCTCCATTGGTCAAGATTTAGCAAGTAAGCTTCCGCCATCAGCTTCATTCACTCCACCTGAACCACCCAATATACCTGCTTTTACTTTCCCTACTATCACACCTGATTTTATTGAGAAACATGCCTGAAAATAAATTTGTAGGTCTGGACAGACTGTCTGGCAGACTCCTGTGAGCAGCAGCACCAGTCATATCACAACCATTGGCATTGAATCTAAATCTCTGTCTGAAATCTGGCAAGTTCATCACAGAACGGAAGCATGCAAAGGTGTTGCCACTTTACAAATCAACTGGAAACTAACAACTACAGGCCAATCTCAATTCTACCCGTCTTGTCTGAACTACTTGAACGTTTTGTTCATAGTTCGTTTACAGATTATTTGGAAGAGCACACACTTCTCACGATTGCCCAAACAAAGTTCAGAAGATTGTACTCTACCGTAACCTCACTGCTCAGTGTTACAAGTCGATGGTTAAAAATATTGTAACGGGAGTAGTGTTCATTGATCTCCGGAAGGCATTCGTACCGTTGACACTGATATTCTGCTGGCTAAACTTGGGGTTACTGGCATAGAGCATCGGTGGTTTTGGAGCTACCTCACTGGTAGGTCACAGTCAGTTTCGGTGGATGGCCATTTCTGCAATCCATTGCCTGCCCCTAGGGTCAATCTTGGGCCGTCTTATGTTTTTGCTCTTCCTGAATGATCTACCCACTGTTACTGAATCTTGCGATATAAACATGTTTGCAAACGATACGGAAATTGACTCCGCTGCAAAACCTGAATGTTCAGCTGAATTAGAATCCAACGTTAACTATGTAGAGTAAAAAAGTAGTTTGATATTAACAGACTTAGTCTTAATGAACAGAAATGCGAATTTATGCTAATTGGCACAAATCAGTCCATTGCCAAGGTGGCTGATGTTAGAATTCATATCAACAATGATATGAAGTAGCCAAGTACCTTGGTATGTATATAGACTCGAATCTCAAATGGGACGACCACATTAATAACATGATTCCTAAAATCTCAGCCAAGATAGGAATCCTAAGATCTCTTCCTAAAATAATAGCAATTGACACTCTTAAGCATTTATATAATGCAATGGTTCAACCCCACTTTGATTACGGAGATGTATTCTATGATTCAGCTTCAATAACAAACAAAACCAGACTCCAAAAACTACAATCTAGAGCTGCTAGACTCATACCTGGGTCTAGTCCTCGACAAAACAGAAACGCTATATTCAACGAGCTAGGCTGACTATCATTATAACAAAGAAGGGATTTTCATAAATGCGTTTTTATGCACAGATGTATGAATGGTCTAACACCACAATATTTGTGTGGTATGTTAACATCAAATAGTCACTCCTATAATACCAGAAATGCCTCACAGCCAAAACCACCTAAAGCCAGAAGTGCCTACTATCAACGCAATTTCAGTGTGTCCGGTTTGAAGTTATGGAATAGCTTACCACAGGACATTCAAAACAGCCAGTCTGTTGGAAGCTTCAAGAAGTCATTACACAAATATTTGAGTGCTACACCACCATTTTAAATATTCTCTGTTTTTATTATATTGTTTATTTTATGTATATTATGATTCTAATATCTTTATTTATTTATTTTTATTATTATAACTTTTTTATTCTTTTTTTTAATCCTATGCACAAATGTAAATATATGTTGTATGATTGATATGTAAATGATGCGTGAATGGCTTGGCCATATAAAATAGTGTACAGCTAAGTATGTTACCGAGTGAAAATAAAATGATCAATCAATCAGACCAAGCGGATAATATTTGACGGCGGACATATTTTAGCACGACCAACTGTCGCAAACCTCACATCACGTATTTTCGAATATGTTCTCTTCACCCTATTCTCCCTTCCACACTTTGAAGGGGCGTCACATTCACGAATATAGTACAGAAGTTGAACAAATTCAAGAGAAGCAAAGAGCGACTCTAAGCGGTTAAATAGATGCATCATGATTGATTTCGTGGGGACCTGCATTGTGTGAGTGTACCACTCGTATCATGGCTAATCAGGCAATACGGGCATTAGTCACAAGATGGCACAGTACTTATTAGTTAATACCATATACACAATTCCTCATTTGAACCGTAACATGTTTTTAGTCATTCATTAGACTGCTATACTTTTATGTGGCACTACACATTTTATTTAATTGTAGATGTTAAGTGAATGAAATTTAAACCCTTAAAATCTTTCAAACACTTTTAATTGTGTTCTTTCGAAATTAGTGGTGAGCTTTTCAAGTCATGGATTCAAAAGGTTTTAACCCCCAAATCTGCCCTTGACTTTGCTGGTTTTACTTTTAACATATAGTTGTGTAGCATTTTTGTATTTCTTGACATTTTGGTAATGTGCAATTTTGACTGGAAATTGTTACAATATGTATGTATCTTTGTTGTAAAGTGCGTCATCTACAGCCTGACATGTGAGGATGGACAGCAGAACTGTTCGGTGTAGGGGCATCCTCGAAGGAGAAGAATGCGGAGCTCCCTTGCAAAGAAATTATAAATTTTGCAATGAATGTGGGAATCTGATTGATCCCAATATGTGGAAGGAAGAGCCATCACTCGTGTGTACACGATGTGGTTGGGAAGCTCCACCGGGCAGCCAATCCAAATTCTGTCCTGAGTGTGGAATCAAGTTGGGGACTGGTAAATATATGTGTAGTAATTTTCCTTTCTGTGTAAAATCGTGCAATACTGAAGGTATTTATTGGCTTTGTATGCTAATGTGATAGAAAGTAGCCTAATTATTATGTGACATGTGACCATTTTAAAACATGTTGTTGACGCGCGTTTTTGCTACTAAATAACAGTGTTAGGTGTTGCCAATGTGTATGGTCCCATGACTGAAGTACTGACTCGTGCATAAGCTTGAAGTACTGCTAGCCCACTAGCTGTTATACCCCTTCAAGTGTCCAAATGTATGTAAGCAGTTGGATGTAGGCAGGTTGCCATTATTAGCATTCGTCACAATGCTATGCCCATTTATCATTTGCGCAGTATGATCTCATCTTATCACTCCCTTCAGTACAGTCTGTCGTTATCAGTCACTGCAGTGTAGAGTATCATTATCATTCGCTGTGGTACAGAGTATCCTTATCACTCACTGCAGTACAGAGTATCCTTATCACTCACTGCAGTACAGAGTATCCTTATCACTCACAGCAGCATAGAGTATCCTTATCACTCTCTACAGTACACTGTGTCCTTATCACTTAATGCAGTACATAGTATCCTTATCTCTCTGAGTGCACTATATCATTATCACCCATTCAGTACAGAGTATTCGTACACTCACTACTGTACTGTGTGTCCTTATCACTCACAGCAATATAGAGTATCCTTATCACTCACTACAGTACAATGTGTCATTATCAGTCTCTGCAGTACAAAGTGTCCGTATCAATCACAGCAGTACAGAGTAACATTATCACTCACTACAGTACAGCGTGTCCTTATTACTCACAACAGTACATAGTATCCTTATCACTCGCTACAGTACAGTGTATCCTTATTAATCACCACAGTTCATAGTTTTCATATCACTCAATACAATACAGTATGTCCTTATAACTCACTACAGTAGAGTGTTTCCAATAAACGGTATCCTCATAACTCACTATATTATAGTGTCCTTATCACTCACTGCAGTACAGTGTGGTTTTATCACTCACTACAATACAGTATATTATTATCACTCACTGCAGTACAGTATGTCCTTTTCACTCACTACAGTGGATAGTATCCTTATCAATCACTCTAGTACAGCATGTCCGTATCACTCACTGCACTGAGTTTCCTTATCACTCGGTGCAGTACGGCGTGTCCTTATCACTCACTTCAGTGCAGTATATCATTATCACACACACTGCAGTACAGCGTATCCTTCTCACTTACTACAGTAGAGAGTATCCTTATCACTCGGTGCAGCACAGTCAGTGTATGCGCGTTTGTACGTGCGTGTGTGTGCGCGCATGTATGCATATGTGTATACATTATTAGGACAATGGTTTTGATAAATCATCTAGCCATGTTTGAATTAATGTGTATTTAAATTCGTTGATGTTAGATTGGATGTCTTAGGAAAATCTTCACATTTTAATTATTTTTGATTTGGTTGCTGTTTTTTTAGAACCAAATTTGTTGAAAAGTGAGACTTTTGCATCTGAAGACGTACAACAAGCTAAGTTCCAACATACCACAGAAAAATACAGGCATGTAGTAGAGGCAGAGAATGCACGTAGAGGCGACACATCTACAGACGGCATGGCAACTACGCCTCAACCAGTGGCTTCAAGTGGCAAGGAAGCAAGTGTCCGCACTGCAGTTCATACACAAGTGGTTGACACCAGCCAACGCCAACAGCTGTGTACTCCAGATCCTGGTGGGGAGTCAGTACACCCATTTTTTCGTGAAGCTGATGCCGAATGTGGCTCTTCTGATGCAGAGGATCATCAGAGATTGCTACGTGTGCTAGCTGAACATCTCAGTAAACTGCCGCCAGAGGTAGCTGGACATTTGATGCGAAGCCATCAAATGCCAGCAACTGAAGCGCATGCCCACTGCAGAGTCGGGGACCACTCTCCAATGACGTCAGCACAGGCCCGAACCATGGAAACTAGAAGTATGAGTGAACAAAAGAATCAGATGTTGCACCATCAGCAATCTCATCAGCAGTCTATGCCCAATGACTCGGATTCACGAGTTGGTCATCCAGTAAGTATGGTCATGCATGTCTACCTAAATTAAGTTATTGCTTTGAGTTAAATTATATATTTGATATGATTTGTGGAACTGTAATTGCAACTGATTATGTCAAGCAATACGTCTTTGTAAATAGGATGCTTCCATACCCTGTATCTCACCGAGACACTTGTTACAACAGTTGTTACGCAAACGTTGAGGCTGCAGGCATATAATTATAGCAGTAAGTCAAGAAATATAATAAGAAACCCGATAGAGTTAAATGACTAACACGATGAAAGGGAAACATTCTATGTCTATGCTCATTCTAACTGCACTACTGATGTACAGTATACTGGTTACTGTCTGTGCTGAACTTCCATACACACCCATGATGTTATTTAGGGCCAATTTAAATTGTGGTTAAGATCTTACACGAGAAACAACCTAAATGTATTGATGATGATAACCACTAAGCGAGTTGTTTCAGATTAGCAGAGAGCACACAACGGAAGCTACACATAAGAATACGGATGATGTGAAATACTCAACACTATCAACGGCAATAAGGTTTGTTGTCCCCTTAAACTATAAATGCTCTGTCAAAACACTACTCGTGCGTGCGTGCTTGCGTGCGTGCGTGCGTGCGTGCGGTGTGTATGTGTGCCGTATGAATGACAACATATCGTAAGTTCGTTTCCCCAGTTAGCAGCAATTGCTAACAGCACTAGGGAGAATGTTGTAGTTATTGCTGCATTAAAAAAAATATTGTTAATAAATTATAAAGCTTATTTGGAATTGTTGGACTCTGTAAATGTAGCCAGATTATGTGCAGAGTAATCGGGCTTTATATCTAGGTGTTGGTAATAAACTGTCAACGGCAATAAAACAATCGTAAAATATAAGTGTATAAAATGTTCTACATCATATGAAGAAAATGCGCTTTATGCAACATAATTATTTATGAAGTGATTGCACCTGGTATTCTTAGTTCAGCAGAGCAAAGTTTGTCTAATATCTGTATAGAAAAGCAGCACATAAAGGATGATTTAGTTTCGCAATTTCATAAGTATATCATATATATGAAATGTATTGAACAACTATTGTGATCATTTGGTAGCCATTCCGAGCCGTCTCGTACGAAACAACGTTTGACGCAAACACAGAGCTTTGAGCAGTCCACGCAGCAGATTGCTGAACAGAAGCATTCTGGGCAGTCCACACAGTCTGACAAGGAACAGCAGATGGCGGAACAGAAGCATTCTGGGCAGTCCACACAGTCTGACAAGGAACATCAGATGACGGAACAGAAGCATCCTGGGCAGTCCACACAGTCTGACAAGGAACAGCAGATGGCGGAACAGAAGCATTCTGGGCAGTCCACACAGTCTGACAAGGAACATCAGATGACGGAACAGAAGCATCCTGGGCAGTCCACACAGTCTGACAAGGAACATCAGATGGCGGAACAGAAGCATCCTGAGCAGTCCACGCAGTATAACAAGGAACATCAGATGGCGGAACAGAAGCATCCTGGGCAGCCCACACAGTCTGACAAGGAACAGCAGATGGCGGAACAGAAACATTCTGGGCAGTCCACACAGTCTGAAAAGGAACATAAGATGGCGGAACAGAAGCATCCTGGGCAGTCCACACAGTCTGACAAGGAACATCAGATGGCGGAACAGAAGCATCCTGGGCAGTCAACACAGTCTGACAAGGAACATCAGATGGCGGAACAGAAGCATCCTGGGCAGTCCACACAGTCTGACAAGGAACATCAGATGGCGGAACAGAAGCATCCTGGGCAGTCCACACAGTCTGAGAAGGAACAGCAGATGGCAGAACAGAAGCATCCTGGGCACTCTTCGCAGTCTGACGAGGAACAACATATGGCGGAACAGAAGCATCATGGGCAGTCCTCGCAGTATGACAAGGAACAGCAGATGATGGAACAGAAGCATCCTGGGCAGTCCACACAGTCTGACAAGGAACACCAGATGATGGAACAGAAGCATCCTGGGCAGTCCAGGCTGTCTGACAAGGAACAGCAGATGGCGGAACAGAAGCATCATGAGCAGTCCACGCATTCTGACAAGAAACATCAGATGGCGGAACAGAAGCATCCTGAGCAGTCCACGCATTCTGACATGGAACAGCAGATGGCGGAACAGAAGCATCCTGGGCTGTCCACACAACAGGTACCTAATATCAGTGTTTTTGCTATTAAAATGGCATCAGAAATGTTGTAGATCAATTTGTGTAGGCCCTGTTCACACTTTTCTATCAAAAGCTATGTGGTAATCGAAAACCACAGAAAGAATCATTTAACGGGCTATCATCTCTACTAAATTGAGACCATGTAAAAAATGTGAAAGTGTTTCATAAAATGTTGTGCAGACTTTTTTTATCAAGACGTATCATGCTATCAATGTCTCCCATATGGCACACATCACAATAGCTTGAGTCAGTCTGTTCATTTCTTTGTTGGAAGTGATACTTGTGTCGTGCTCCACAAATCCATTTTGGAAATGCATGAAAGTGGGTGATTCTAAGTGCAAACAAATGCAGAACATTTGGAGTGAATACGGTGGTTGTACTGATTAAAAAAAAAGAGTTTTCAAATATTGTACCTTTTTTAATGTTTATGTGCTCAACATATTGTGCTTTTCATTTCCGTAATAGATAAGACGCTAAACACGTTACATTTAAATAATTCCACGTTGAAGGAAATGTTCCATAACTTGTACGTGGACTGTACCATTTGAGCAGTTAATTATGAAAGGTAATTTGTTTCAGGACAACCAGGAAAATCAAACAACAGTCGCTCATGAGAAGACAATGGAGGGCAACAAGAAAGAAAGGTTATTTTTATCGGAACCTATACTAGGATTACTTATTGAATTATAGTGTTTTATCTGTGCTTTCAATTATGATATGAGGACTATTTTCAATGAGGACTATCAAGTAGCGTATCATAAGTGTCATCATATGATTCATATTATATGTGTCATCATATTGTTCATATTCAAATTTGCCTGAACTAAACAATTACCCAAAACGTACGGATACAAGAACTGTGTAGATGTCCATCATACAATGGATTGGAAAGCACAATAATAATTATTATTATTATTGGAGATCACTGTCCTGTATTTTTAGCAGTTTTTTTTGGGCTACCCTACCACTACATAATGCTACTCTATGGTACACCACTGTTAATTAATTGATTAGCATAACAAATCATATTTGTCAGGGTGAAATTAATTAGCATACATATTTCTGTTTATTTGAATTGTGTTTTAGTACTTCCACGAAGCACACTCTTGAGAAAGTCACAGTTAAGTTCCATGCTGTCGTGTCCCGTGACTTCAAACTTGACGACACTGACTTGGTGGTAATTCGGTTTGACAACAAGAAATGGCCAGATGGAGGTGGATGGGAATGCAAGAAACATGCACTGACCCGTGAAAGGTTTGTGCCACTGGACACGGTGTGCTTTCTCTAACATTATTATCTAAATATAAAATACAATTAGGTGCACGTACAGTGGCGTTTCTTCTCATAACGTATGCATATATAAATAAACAATTAGACGAATTGTAGTTGCTGATTCATTTTATGGGTTATTACTTATTATATTTAATAATAATAATTAGAGCGCCATGGATCCAGGTGACAGTGTTCAAAGGCGCTGACACAAACATAGTTAAAGAGAGTAAAGATTAAAAATAAATAAATAGATAAATAAAAACATAGCAAATCCAAGATCATCGAACATAGCACTAAAAGTCGAATCAATTTGACAATTAAGAATAATATGCGCGTTTAAACAAGAGAGTTTTCAAGAGTCTTTTGAAGGTTACAGAGAGTCACATCACCATAATGGCGGAGATGTGCACTGCGTAGTCAGAAGAGAGTCTGATGAGGATCGCAACGTTCTGCAGGGTTGGTAGAACTGGAGCAGGTCTGCGATGTAGCTCGGCGCAAGCAGATGAAGGGCTGTGAACGTCATCAGTACGACCTTGTACGCAATACGGTACCGGACAGGAAGCCAATGGAGAGTCTCTAGGATGGATGTGATGTGGTCAAAGCGACTGGCTCTGACCACAATGCGAGCTGCCACATTCTGGACTCTCTGCACCTTGTCCAGTAACTGATCAGGTACACCATAAAGGAGGCCATTTCCATAGTTTAGTCGCGATATGACAAGGGAGTGAACCAGGAGTTCAGTGGCATGTTGTGTCAAGCAATCTCTGATGGAGCGAATCCGATGTAGGTGAAAGTATGCTACCTGGCACAGTTTCGACACTTGAGATTTCATGCTGAGCTCACTGTCAAACATCACTCCAATGTTGCGAGCGACGGCAGTAGGCTGGAGGATGCTGTCACCGATGACGACATCAGTCAGACTGCTTGCTAGCCGAGCTCGGTGTAGTGATCACAAACACTTCAGTCTTATCGTCATTCAGCTGAAGACGATGATGAGTCATCCATGCTTTTAGTTTTCCCACACGCTTGGATGCGTGCCAGTGCAGCCATCTCATCATTAGTGTCCTTGATCTTAAATGAGACATACAGTTGAGAATCAGCAAAGAACTATCTGCCTAATGGGCCCCGTGTAGAGTGTAAACAAAACTGGACCAAGAACAGACCCCTGTGACACTCCCTGGAGCAGCTCCGACGGGTCAGACTGGGTCTGGCCTAGGCGGACAGTCTGAGTCCTCGAAGTCAGGTATGACTCAAACCACTTGTGTGCGATGCCGATAACACCCGCGCTTCTCATGTGAGCCAACAGTAGTGTATGATCTACAGTGTCAAACGGTGCTGGTAGATCAAGTAGGAACAGCAAGACACTCCTCTTGTTGTCCAGAATCATCAGGATATCATTCTGGATTCGCATCAGTGCAGTTTCAGTACTATGATTCGGTTTGTAGGCAGATTGGAATTTTTCCTGCAGATTGTTGCGCGAGACGTGGTCAATGAGCCTGGTCAGCACTACCCTCTCTGTCAACTTAGAGATAAAGGACAGATTAGAGAGAGGTCGAAAGTTTTTCATGACATCTTTGTCCAATGAAGGTTTCTTGAACAAACGCGTCACATGCGCAGCTTTAATTTTTGTCGGCACAATTCCTGTTGACATAGACAAGTTGACAACGTTTGTAATACTTGGTAGAAGACAGTCTAAATGTTCCTTCAGAAGCCAGGTCGGCACAAGATCGAGTGAACAAGATTTGAGGGACTCTTGTTGACCAGTCGTCTTACCTCGTCTTCCGTTGCAGGCAAACAAATGCTGAGTTTATCATCCACAGTGCCTGGACTCTCATCTGGAGGCATGTAGTTGGGGTCAAGTTCTCCTGAATCAGTCTGACTTTGTCCTGGAAGAATGCACTGAATCTGCTAGCCAGTTGTTCCAGTGAACTCCCATCAGGTAGGCTAACTTCTGGCTTGATCAACAGGGCGTTGACAACATTGTACAACTGTTTGTGGTCAGTTGCAGCTTTGGTGACTTGCCGGAGGTGATTAGCTGATTTAGGTGGCGTATCTGCTCTTTGAAGAGATCGCGGTAAATTGTGAGCCGTGATTGTCTCCATTTCCTCTCCAGTTGCCATCTCTTCTGCTTAGCCATCTTGATGCCACCACTGAACCAAGGAACTTTGGGTCGGACTGTGATTGTTCGTGTCTGAACTGGGGCATGCTTGTCTAATAGAGCTGACAGGGTAATGTGCTCAAGAAGACTTGCTGCTGAGGTGGCAGGGTCAAGGCACAGGGTTGATGCCTCAATGTCAACTCGGAGCATCTCTTTGTCTATGGCAGCATAATTCCTGTATTGCACTGAGTGTCGAAGCGGCCGGGGTTTTGGCAGATGTAGACCACAACGGACAGCGCCTTGATCTGTTAAGAAGTCAGATACATTAGTCTTTGATACCAGATTGTCCGTTAATTTGGTGATAATCAAGTCTAACGCATGCCCATCCATGTTAGTGGGTCCCGACACGTGCTTGCAGAGAGAGTGGTTTAAAAGGATGTCACGGAAGCGGGAAGCATCAGTGTTCAGTGTGTTCTCATAGTGGAAGTTGAAATCACCAAAAATCAGGTTGTTCTGAGATTTGACTATGTGGTGCTGAAGGAAGTCTTGGAACTCACTCAGAAAGAGGCCAACTGTGGACGTGTTTCTTTTTGATCCCGGATGGCGATAGATCACAACCAGTTTCACTGTTGACGAAGTACTAAGTGTGACTTCCATGTTTTCGAACGATTTGGTTTTCCATGACTTTGATGCCATTTTGATGTTGGATTTGTGGAGAATGGCAACCCCACCTCCTCTGGCGGTGGTGTTCTTGTGCTGTCTCCTCGGAACATGGTAAGCAGAGTTATATTGAAATCCCGCAAATACAACTGCATTATACATCACTTTAAGTAATGTTATAATGCGTTAGAATCACTATTATTTTTTTATTGTAATCGTTTGTGTTGTTTGTTGACGCACACACACACAGTAACATAGTTAGTCAGGAGTTGAATAAACTGCACAACTGACATGCTTGCAATTACAAGGTGTTTGCAAAAGGAAGGGTTACTTCAGAAATCATTTTAAACCAAAACGTTGTAGACAGAGTCTATGAAACAACATTTCTTGGCATAATTATCAATGATAAGCTCTCTTGGAAAGTGCAGTTTTCCATTCTGTGTGACACATTGACACATCTTTGGAAGCAAATAACTATGTGATGGTCGCACAACATTATTTAATAGTTTTTAATAATACAGTTTGAACTTGTTACCCTTTTATCATCTTCTTCATATCAGCTATAGCCCGTGAGGGTTGTTGGCAAAATATAATACAATAAATTATACATATATATGCTGTTTGTTGTTGTTCTGGAGAAGACATTCCATTTAACACGCATGCATTCGCAAGAGCAGTTAGAACAATGTTTAAACATAACAAATTCCAACCCATCTGAAAGCCTGCTGACTATGGTATTGGAACATCACAAATTAATGTGTACTAACCGCTGGTTTATTACTGTTTGACATTGGGATGTTGGTGTTCTGGAGAGGCCATATTTATTACGGAAAATTACATGGATTAGTTTAAGATTGCCACATTGTAAACTTACATACTTCGACAAAATTGGCTATTTAGTTTGGACTTGGGATGTCAAATGCATTTTCTAACTACATTTTTGATAAGTAGGAATTTAGTATTATTAGTTTTATTGGGGTGTCTTTTTTGTGAAGACATTTTTTAAAGGAAAATGCACAAATAAAATGTTACTTTATGCCGTACTTACTACTTCAGTGTGCACCAAATTTGTCACGCTTAGTTAACTGATTGGTGGACAATTAAAAAAATTGGTGGTTGCATGATAACTTGCTTAATAGTATTGCAGTGCAGGTTTTAATACTAACATGTATTGATGTGGGACTAAAAATGTGCTAAAAACAACATACTGTGCAGACTTTCCTTAATAAATTGTTAACCTTACACAATTCATTGTTTGAATACAATGAGGGAAAGTGCATGTTGGCAAAAGTGTACCCTTTACTTGAAAACGCCCATAGACTACGTTTCGGAGATCTGGGGAAATAGAGCACAAATGTAATGTCCATATTTACTGTATAAAAGATAGTTTGTATGCATGATTTAAATTGTTTTTGTATTGTGTATATGTTTTGTATTAGCAATGTATATGCACTGCATATATGCAATGTTGGATGTGTATTATTATTTTCGTTGTTAAAACATCATATTTATTGTGCATTTATTGTATATAATGTTCCTATAATATTATTCTAGGGAACTAAATGATGGATACTGGTTACTTGGGATTCGGCTGGATATTCCCAAAAACCAGATGATTGCATCACGTGGCCTGGAGTACAAATATGTGGTCATCAAGTCAGGAAGAAAGGGAAAGCAGGTTGCTGAGCAAATCGTGACAAAACGTGGCCTTCAAGACAATCGGGTCTTGCATGTGTCATCAACAGTTCTACCAAAACGAAGCGGTTGGTATTTGCTATTGCTGATTGATACGTCTTTGTCGATCTTCACATAAAGGCACTGTCTGTTTTTTGGTCATATACAAAATAATTAACATGTTGTACGCAGTAATTAAATACATCGAGTCGTGTATTGTTTTCAATGCTGTTGCGTCGTCAAGGTAGAATTATAAATACTTTGTTCAATTCCAGTCCATTTCAACCTCTCATGAAATGTTGGTCATTATAATTCCGTGTTCCACAATGTTTTGCTTAAAGGGAATAACAACAAGGCAAGTAGTTAGTAAGACTTTTTGGATATGCAAGAGTGGCCCCATGTTCGGTGTTACTAACTACTAAGGCATTAGCTAAAATGCTTTTTCAGTGTGTACACAAAGTTTAATATTGTATGTACTACATGCCAACATAAAAAAATGTATTTATAGATAAAACTACTGGGAATAATGTTGGTACTTTCAAAACAATGTTAGCACCAGGATAACCCTGGGCTGCCACCTTCTCTGCCTCTGGTCCGGATCGCAGTCGAAACAAAGTTTCTCGAAGTGAGCAAAGCTGGTTGCGCTTCGTCGGCTTGAAGTTTAAAAAAAAAACAAAGTTGGCTCCGTAGGGAACTTAAACCAACTACACGTTACTACATTCTTACTATTTGCATTATAACCGAATGCCGCACAATAAACCATTCTGACGTTCGCTTCTAAACAACCGGTATCGCTGTCAACGGTACGGTGAATGAATGGAAAGTTCCAGTCTCGTAGAACTTCCTTGTCATGATTAACGTCACGTCGAAGCTTGCCGGTGGGCGCATGAAACATATATTAATAATCGAAACAGGCCGGTAGAACAGAGTAATATTTGGAATTATTAATTAATTGAATTCTATTTAATTTGTCGGTGTTATGGAAATGGAAATATACTACAAGATGTAATATAATATGGTTTCAAGCAATCGTTGTTTTATTCCCTTTAATT